>MJUU01016096.1:157769-183584 GCA_002080025.1 Modiolus philippinarum | reverse complement strand
GTACACTAATTAGACATTTTGAAAATTTGAAGGCATTCATTGGCATATATATTTTACATTTTCCATAAATTTATGAACACAGTTGACGGCAGTTATAGCTCTTCTTTTACGAATTTATGAATAAATCAATATAGATTAAGATATCGACAGCTCATTTGTTGACAGTTAAAGTTTTTCTGTAGATATCAAAAAATGTATTTATCCATCGATATCGAGTCGTAGTGGAGTCGATTTCGTCAATCCAAATGACATCGACACCATATTTGTCGGCAAGTTCAGCAATTCAATATGGAATCGATTGTATTGACTTCGGCATAGCATTTATCCAAAACACGATGTAGTTACGATATCGTCGAGATCTTTCAAGTGTTGCAAATGGCTTCGTTGAAAATTACAGCTTTTCTTTTGATTTTAACAAATTTATGAATCCATCGATATTGAATCGATTTTGTCGATATCGACATATTTGTCGACAAGTTTAGAACTTCAAGCCAATTTTCAACAGTTTTTTTACAATTTTTTTGATAAATTGATATCATGTCGATATAAAATGAATTACATTAAAAAACATAATTCAATTTGTTTATTTGTTTGTATTTGTCATACTGTCTCAATTTATGTTCGATATGAATTGCGGCGTGATTTTGGATTTATGATTTTAGAATTCCCGCGTTCCTCGTTCTTGCTTTGGCATTCGTTTGCCGATGTATTTAAACACTTTCTATTTTAGTTCAGTTTGTTACAAAAATGAATCAAACTTAACAAATAAAGTGATATGGAATAAATGTACATAAGACCAAATCCCTATAAATACATGGTAAAATTAAGCAAATGGAACAATGCTTTCATTGTTGTTATTCATCTTGAAGTCACAATGAGGCCTTCAAAAAGAGCAAAGAATCCTACCTAATAGCTAATTCAAGACTACCCCTAGCAGCGGTTTGAGCAGAATTCACTTTTAAATGTGAAACAACGGTTCATCCATATATTCACTTTGTCATGGATGCGGGGTCGTCAACAAGTATAACATATCGGGCAAAGTACTCTTACAAACAATGTTATCCGTTGCCCGACAAATGGACCAATAGATAATACAACATATAAACTATCACAGGGAACCAATCGAGTTGATTGTAAAAAAACTTGGCAAGTGAAATCGGGATATGTGGGCATATATATACAGATGGCCAGGACTATAGTTTTACAAAACAAGAAAGCCAAATTTTGAATTTTGATAGTGCATTTATATGAGTAATTACCCAATGAACAAGTACACTATAACGGACAAAACAAAAAAAACCGCATATACTGAAGCACGTAGAGGTTGTAGACAAACAATGAACAAGTTTTCTACTGTCCACATTACCCCAAATAGGGTATTGACCATATCAGACATACATCTGTCATTCAAATCTTGGTCTCTTTCCCTTTTGCTAGTTGAAGCTGGTTTTCGAATATTTCTGCTTGATGATTTATGCAGTCGTTGGAAGGAAAATGATGATGTTCATGTCCATTCTCTCTAACAGTAAATACTCGCTTTGCACCGATCAAAACAACTTAATCTTTTAGCCACTTGTTGATTTTCTTCTATTTTTAAATCCACTAGTCTGCTGTGTATATCCTTGCAATCAAGAGGTGAGATTCTTTCTTAATTTCTTGTCAATGAATGCAAGAATGCCAATTATCAGGAAAAGAGTAGTTTGATACCAAAAACTGCAATTAAAAAATTTCATCTTCCTCCCAAGTCACTAACAAAAGACCAGATTATGTGGTCTCTTTAGAAAATATGTCAGCCACTAATTACCTTTTTTTTATTGAACGGACAAGAAAGAATTTTTGAAGTCTTGTAATGAAATGAATACAAGATGTTGGAATTTCTATGCAAGATAGTGCTTAAATGTTCGAATAGCTGAATGTTGATGCAATGGTGGAAAGATCTTAAGCAAACATTGAATTTTAGATTATGTCTTACAAGTTTAACAAGGCCGGAAACTTGTTCCTCTATTTTGTAACCAATTTCAAGTTGTGGGCCTTTCATCAGATAAACATGTGTGTCCATTAAAAATTTAACTAAGGTGGCTTTGACTTAATAATCAATTGCTTTTAATTTTATGAATTTTTTCTGTTCTAACTGTACTTGCAACTTCAACATGCGGTAAAATTGACAATATTGGCTTATATTTTGTGTATCTGTCCAGACAGGTAGGCCGTCTTCTATTCGTTCTTAGATTCCGATGTTCTTTGGTGCTCAGCTGTCCTTCTTCCAAGTCAGACAGGAAGGTTCTGTAACACACACACAAATGGTAAATAAAGTTGGAATTATAATGAAAAACAAAATACCGAAGTTACTGTAAATTTAGTTTCTGCATAAGCGTTTCGACAACTTATGTCTCTCGGAATATTTTCTTGCATTACACTATTAATGACAAATCTACAAGTAAAAGTAATACTGATTTCTCTATTAACATGTAATGTAATAAAATAAGATAAAAATGCCAATCAAAATAAAAGACAGTAAAAAGAAAACCAAAACCAGTAGCAATTCTACAATTGAAACTGACATTCAAAGGGTGGCGATAGTGAAAAGAAATGTTTATATCGTTACTGATATACATAGGAAAACGAATACAAAAAAAATGATGAAAGGGGAAATTCCAAAATCAAAAGTCCAAAATCACGACAATTCATAGCCAACACGAATTGAGACAGCATGACGAAGACAAAACAAATAAACAGAAATTAACAAGAACGCCATAATACAGTGTGAACCCCTACAAAACTGTGGGATCATTAGGTGCTTCGGAAGGGTAAGCATGATCTGCTTCACACATGGCACCCGTCACACAGCCAGCTAAAAGACTTGTTTGGTGACTGATTGGTTAACGTCCTTTTTTAACCCTTAGACAAACCAATTGAAATGTATAGTACGTGATACTTTTCTTAACGTCAAACAGTACCAAGGTTAAAGTTTGAAAAGCTTATGAAGTATTCGGACATTAACAAGGACAATAAGGTATCACAAGCATTAGCAACGAAGACAAAACTAAAAGATGACATCAGAGAAAAAAATAAAAATACCGACAGTGTAAATTCCTACTGAAACCGGGAGTATCATCAGGTGCGGAAGGGAAAGCATAATCTGCTCCACGCGTGGAACCCTTTACACTGTCAGTGAAAAGTCCGGTTTTGTTACAGTCGGTTGTATCAGTTCGATGATAAACTGATATCTATTCTCATCTGTGAAATAGAAACATTGTAACGTGGTGGCGACCATATAACTTCTGTAGTGGCAATTGCAACAGTGACATACGCTTCATGAATACGCTTTTAAGACAGTAATTTCTTTCTGTTGACAAAATCGCTGTACAAACTACAGGCACGGCAATAAAGAATGAGTTGTAAATTTAGACGCCATATGCCGGAGATGTGGGAATATTACTACTCATAAAACGGGAAATTCACTGTTGGAAAGTCGAAATCATCACGCTTGTCGTAATGTTTGTTTTCAGACGCCCAGAGTTGTCAATTTAGGGGTATATAGGTCCAGGTATAATGCTGATGATGGTGAATCAGTGTTCTTTTAAATCTAATTTTACTAAGTGAAAAATGAATCTTGAATCGCAGTACGGACCGAAAATTCGAAAATTCAAATTTTCAACAAGGGACTGATATCTGCCGAAGAATTTTTGATAATCACATGAAACGGAATTTTTTAAAGCCATGATTGATAAGGCGGTCACGGATATAGATATTACTTATGAGAAAGTATGCACAAATTATGCTCGATCTTGCGTAACGAATCATTTGTGAAAGATACACTCCATATGCAGGAGATGTTGGAATATTACTGTCAATGTTAGGAAATTAATAATTTTAAAGTTAAAATTTTGTCCCTTTTGTCGTAAATTATAGTACTGAGATGACCATTTTTGTCAGATTTGAGATTTAAGTCCAAAACAGATGTAAATCTACTCGTATATGTTGTTTAAAAAACGATTTTATCAGATATTATTTGAAGGAATAGAGTGGAAGAGAATATCCAAAATGCATTAAGATTTTAATTAACAATCTTTGTATGAATAGACTCAGATTTGTTCTATATTTGTTGTTTTACAATCTTTCTATTGTGAAGTGAAAATAATGATCCTGATTTTATTTAATTGGAGATTGGTTGCTATTGCAACAGGCCTTTGTTTTCAAAAGTTTTTTTTCTTTATTTTTAAAAATGATGTTACATGGAAATAAAATGTTATCTACAATGATGAAGCACTCCTCGTTTGAAAAATCGACAGAAAAATCATGGGATCATGGTTTCTGGGGTGTTTACTATGTGGCCAATCTTGGCCTTTGAGTGAGTTACAAACAAGACACTTAATCATAAATAACAACTTGGCCTTGAGATCAATTTTCAAGGTAAAAGGTCACAATAAATTGTGATAAAGCATATTGTCTTGTGGTGAAATAGCCACATACCAAACACTAAATCAATATCAAATTTTGTTTTAAAACATAGCCCAGACAGCAAATTATCAAATAGAATATCAGAATTACCTTAAAATCGGTAAAATATAGGGAAACAAAACCGCTAAAGAAACTACATGTAAATGTCATTAAATTGATATTTGTAATTTACAATGAAGGGATATGGAGTAAATGCAAATGAGACAAAGTCTCTACAAATACATGGTAAAACTAAGCAATGGAACAACGCTTTTATTGTTGTTCTTCATGTGTGAACATTTATACTCAAGTACATATTAATATTTAATAATAAAGTCAAAGTTCAAGATCAAAGGTATTCGTGAATTTTAATGAATATCAAAATATCGAATTTACTGTGAATTTAGCATCTGCATATGCACATTTCGACAACATATGTCTCCTCAGTGCAGAACAAATAATTTAATTGCAATGAAGTAAGTTGAGATTTTGGTGATACTGTAACAATTAACAAGGATGTAACCATGAAAATTCATACATTGTAGACGTCAGAGGTCATGTCTTATCTATGTAAAATGAGGCATATAAATATGCAATATTTGCCAGTCATGTACAACTAAGATTATACAACATGATCAGCATGCAAAATAAAAAAGTTTCTTCAGAAAAAATACAAATTTGCAATTTTGGTAATCATGGTAAAGAAATTAATCCCTATAACATTTTGAAATCCTTTTCGAAAAAGAGAGAGGGTAAGATTTTAAATGGAATATGGTTGGTCTTTACAACCATCCACCAAAATGATATATTCATGATTAAAAATGTCAAAAATATACCTCACTGTTGCCGTAGCAATGACACTTTTAATCAAAACGAGTTTCTCACTCTGACATGATAGTGCCAACCAAATTTCATTATCATGCGTGCCGAAATTGTTGAAGTGCTTAAAGAGAATGGCTATGAGCAATTATATTTTGTAGTTTGTGTATGTGAAATAAAAAGAAATAAAAGAAAACATCTGTAATGGCTGAAAGTATCAACATTTGCACACGCGATGAGTTGCTTGGAAATATAACTTGTTCGAAATACTATGTCGAAATTACAACGTCGTAATTTCGACAAAGTATACCTGACTGTTGAGCAAGATCTGGATCATTTATTAAGCGTAATCACCTGCGTAATCATCAGATCTTCGATAAGAAAAGAAAGAGTATTTCACAATACGTAGTTAGCACTTTCTCGAAAATATAAGTAGTTCAAATACCATACGTGATAATAAACATGTTGTTTTACTGTTGTTAAAAGAAAAAAAATATTTCACAAGCCGTAGTTCACAATAACTTGAAAATACCATACGTGATAATTATTTCATATTACAAAACATGTTGTTTTACTGATTTAAATAAACACTATTATTATTTTAAATTTGAAAAACATGATTTGTCATTCGAAATATTTGTTTCCAACAGTGTAGATAGATACATGGTCAATATCACATCTAATGCTTGTTTTTGGCTTCGTCCTGTTGACTGTCAGAGAGAACAAAACAATCTTACGCCTTCTATCAATCACATATCAATCACCAACTTCTTCATTTTTTCTGATAGCACTTTGGGTTTCTTTTTTTATTCAAGAAAGGATAACCAGTTGCACCTGGTTTATGCATTTGAAAAAGACTTTTGCATGATTAAAGTTCCACTAAAGTCAAAAATTGGGACACACAATAAACATAAAACTTATGCCTGTATTTTATATTAAATATAGCGATAAATCACGAGGAAATGCATTCTTTTAAACATAATTTACATGTACTTGCTGCATTGTGTTTAAAGGAGCACATTTCATAATATTTTACTGCATTTCTTACAGCTTGAGAAAAAAAGGCAAATGTTTTATGTTTACTGGGTGTCTTAAGTTTTGACTTTAGTGGAACCTTAAACTAGAGAATAGTCAATCTAACTTACAAAGATCACTGTCAGATAAAAAATTAGATGGAGAAAGATCTGGAACTTACACAAGTGAGAGTTTGTATTTTTTAGATAACATCATGAGCAACTGCACGCTCAGTTTCACGTGAGTTCACACTGTAGGTGCCTTGGTTTTGGGTGTTCTGATTTTTAGCTCACCTGGCTAATGCCAGGGTGAGCTTTTGCCATCGCTTTGCGTCCGTCGTCCGTCCGTCCGTCCGGCGTAAACTTTTTATTCAAAGATCTTCTCCTCTGAAACTACTAGGCCAATTGGAACCAAACTTGGCCACAATAGCCCTTTGGTAGTCCCCTACAAAAAGATGTTTTTTAAGGACCGTGCGATATCCAGGATGGCCGCCAGCGGGAAACATGGTTATAGCATTAGAACCTTTGGGAAAACACATTCAAAGATCTTCTTCTCTGAACTACTGAGCCAATTGGCACCAACCTTGGCCACAATAGTTTTTTGGTAGTCCCGTACAAAAAAGGTGTGTTTCAGGTCTGCGCGATATCCAAGATGGCCGCCAGTGGGAAAAAATAGTTTAAACCTTGGACCTATGGGAAAACATATTCAAAAACCTTCCTCTCTGAAACTACTATGCCAATTGGCACCAAACCTGGTCACAATAGTCCTTTGGTGGTCCCTTACAAAAAGGTGTTTTTCAGGTCCACGCGATATCCAAGATGGCCGCCAGTGGGAAACATAGTTTTAACATTGGACTCTTTGAGAAAACGAATTCAAAGATCTTCTTCTTCAAAACCACTGAGCCAATTGGCACAAAACTTGGCCACAATAGTTCTTTTTATGTCCCTTACAAAAAAGGTGTTTTTCAGATCTGCGCGATATCCAAGATGGCCGCCAGCGGGAAACATAGTTTTAACCTTGGCTCCTATGGGAAAACGCATTCAAAGATCTTCTTCTCAGAAACTACTGAGCCAATTGGCACCAATTTTGGTCACAATAGTCCCTTTTAGGTTCCTTACAAAAAAAGATGTCTTTCAGGTCAGCGCAATACCAAGATGACCGCCAGCGGGAAACAAACTTTTAACATTGGACCCTATGGGGAAACACATTCAAAAATCTTCTCTGAAACAACTGAGCCAATTGGCACCAATTTTTCCACTATAGTCCTTTTATGGTCCCCTACAAAAAGGTGTTTTCAGGTCCGAGCGATATCAAAGACTATGCGGGAACATAGTTTAACATTGGACCCTATGGGGAAACACATTCAAAAATCTTCTCTGAAACAACTGAGCCAATTGGCACCAATTTTTTCACTATAGTCCTTTTATGGTCCCTTACAAAAAGGTGTTTTCAGGTCCGCGCGATATCAAAGACTATGCGGGAACATAGTTTAACATTGGACCCTATGGGAAAACACATTCAAAGATCATCTTCTCTGAAACTACTAAGCCAATTGGCACCAAACTTAGTCACAAAAGTCCTTGGATGCTCCCTAACAAAAATAGTGTTTTTCGGGTTCGCGCTATATCCAAGACTATGCGGGAACATAGTTTAACATTACACCCTATGGGAAAACACATTCAAAGATCTTCTCCTTCGAAACTACTGGGCCAATTGGCACCAAACTTGGCCACAGTAGTCCTTGGGTGGTCCCTTGCAAAAAAGTGTTTTTCAGGTCCGTGCGATATCCAAGATGGCCGCCAGCGGGAAACATGGTTTTAGCATTGGACCCTTTGGGAAAACACATTAAAAGATCTTCTTCTCTGAAACTACTGAGCCAATTGGCAACAACCTTGGCCACAATAGTTTGGGTAGTCCCGTACAAAAAAGGTGTTTTTCAGGCCTCGCGATATCCAAGATGGCCACCAGTGGGAAACATAGTTTTAACCTTGGACCTATGGGAAAACATATTCAAAGATCTTCCTCTCTGAAACTACCATGGCAATTGTCACCAAACCTGGCCACAATAGTCCTTAGGTGGTCCCTTACAAAAAAGGTGTTTTTCAGGTCCACACGATATTCAAGATGGCCGCCAGTTGGAAACACAGTTTTAACATTGGACTCTTTGACAAAACAAATTCAAAGATCTTCTTCTCCAAAACCACTGAGCCAATTGGCACAAAACTTGGCCACAATAGTTCTTTTTATGTCCCTTACAAAAAAGGAGTTTTTCAGATCTGCGCGATATCCAAGACAGCCGCCAGCGGGAAACATAGTTTTAACCTTGGACCCTATGGGAAAACGCATTCAAAGATCTTCTTCTCAGAAACTACTGAGCCAATTGGCACCAACATTGGTCATAATAGTCCTTTTTAGGTCCCTTACAAAAAAGATGTCTTTCAGGTCAGCGCAATACCAAGATGGCCGCCAGCGGGAAACATAGTTTTAACATTGGACCCTATGGGGAAACACATTCAAAAATCTTCTCTGAAACAACTGAGCCAATTGGCACCAAACTTTGCCACTATAGTCCTTTTATGGTCCCTTACAAAAAGGTGTTTTTCAAATCCGCGCGATATCAAAGACTATGCGGGAACATAGTTTAACATTGGACCCTATGGGGAAAACACATTCAAAGATCTTCTTCTCTGAAACTACTAAGCCAATTGGCACCAAACTTAGTCACAAAAATCCTTGGATGCTCCCTAACGAAAATAGTGTTTTTCGGGTTCGCGCTATATCCAAGACTATGCGGGAACATAGTTTAACATTAGACCCTATGGGAAAACACATTCAAAGATCTTCTCCTTCGAAACTACTGGGCCAATTGGAACCAAACTTGGCCACAGTAGTCCTTGGGTGGTCCCTTGCAAAAAAGGTGTTTTTCAGGTCCGTGCGAAATCCAACATGGCCGCCATCGGGAAACATGGTTTTAGCATTGGACCCTTTGGGAAAACACATTCAAAGATCTTCTTCTCTGAAACTACTGAGCCAATTGGCACCAACCTTGGCCACAATAGTTTTTTGGTAGTCCCGTACAAAAAGGTGTTTTTCAGGTCTGTGCGATATCCAAGATGGCCGCCAGTGGACCTATGGGAAAACATATTCAAAGATGTTCCTCTCTGATACTCAATTGGCACCAAACCTGGCCACAATAGTCCTTTGGTGGTCCCTTACAAAAAAGGTGTTTTTCGGGAATTTTAAGATCTTGAAATTGGTTTATCAAGTGCTTAGAATATATATGTTTTATATCCCACCTCGGGGGAATCATATGTGTCTACAGACACAAACAGAGTAGCTAAATTTTATCCAAAATTTGAATAACACATCAGGAAAAACATTGGATGATGGCAGCGAGCCTCGGAGGCATTTACTCTCTAGTTTAAAATTGTGTTTGGGTTCTAAGACTGCTGATGAGGAATTTATTTCCGGCATTGCCATACAGCTCGCTAAAATTAATTAAAGCTCGAGTTGACATATCTTTATGGTCTCATGTTCATTTACTCCATATCCTTTTGTAAAATATCGTAGGAGGGAAGTGTAATGTATTAGTGACAATCTATTCTGTTTTTAATCAATTTCTACATTAGAAACTAATTTCAATTTTGAATTCATAGATCTATGAACTTGAAACTTTTTAGCTCATCTGGTCAAAATTGCCATGTCGGCTTGTTAGCGTCCGGAGTTGTCCCCTTCAAAGTTTGCAATTTTGATGTTCCTACTTCATTTAAAGTGGCTGTCAGCGGAAACATAGTTTATCATGTAGTTTATACAGTGATTTTTTAACAGAGCAAACACACTGTCCAAAAAACTGCTAAGTCAGGTATTTGTTCAGCCTTTGTTACTTTCATCCCTGCAGAAATTCTATGGCCGTCACCATGACATCATTGACCGACTTGTCTGTGTCCAAAATGAAAACGGACATTTTCAGCTAGATTTCATGTCTTCCCGAATTTGACGTTACTGGTTACGACTCGACCCTGAATTGACTCATTGACAGTGTAACGGGTGCCGCTAGCGAAGCAGGACATGCTTACCCTTCCGGAGTACCTGATGTCACCCCTCCCCCGGCTTTCAAGGAAGTTCACACTATGAGTGTCTTAGTTCTTCGGTTTTTTTTATTTTCGTTCATTTTAGTTGTCTCACGTCCTGGTCTTGTCTTTGTTTTTCTCTGTTGACGTTTTTGCCATGTCTTTGGACATCTATTTTTGTGATCGTCATTTCTCTTGTTCCTCCGGTATTCTACTGCCGTTGTTATCATAAGATCTTGAATTGGAAATGGATTCCAAGAACTCCTTCTCTTGAACCGCTTAAACAATTCTAACTAAATTTGATACTAATATTTTTGGCACTCCTCTTCAAAGTTTGTGATTCCTGTTGCTACCTCGTCCAAGATGGCCATCAGAAGGGATCGAAGTTTAACATAGGACTATTGCATTCAAAGTTCTCCTCTTGGACCGATTTTTGACAATTACAACAAATACGTTCGAAGATAATTTTCTCGTAAACCCCTCCATTGCATAACCTTAACCAAATTTTGATAATAATTGTCCTTGGATGGTCACCTTTAAAGTTTGTGATGTTCTTAACCTGCCTCATCCAAGATGGCTGCAAGTTGGGAACAAAGTCATGCTTCTCGTATGGATCCACTTAAAAAATTTGAACCACAATGTGATTAAAATAGTCTGTATGTTGTCCCTTCAAAGTTTGAATTTTTTTAGGTTCTCGCCAAACCAAGATGACTGCCAAAATACTTTTGCAGAGGACCAAATGGGAAATGTTTTCAAAGATCATCTCCTCTGGAACCTCGTCAACATGTTTATTAAATTTGATCATATTAATACTTGGGTAGGCATCTATATCCTCTCTCAGAAACTGTAACACTTGGTGAACAGATGTATGTATAGTAATATAGATAATTATTGGATGGTCCTCTGGTGACAATAAACAAAACCAGTCACCAGGTGAGCGATGCAGATTCATATGATCCTTACAGTTCTTTTCCTTCAATTCAGGTTCAGAATGTCACTCTGTAAATATCAATACAGTATGAATGAAAAAAAAAATATTATCATATGCACATTATGCGAACATCTTGGAAATTGTACTCTGTAAGAAAATTTCCACTGTTATTCAAAACGAGAGAGACAACAGAAAAACTGTACATTTCATTATCAGTGATGAGATGTCTATGATTCCTTGTTAAAGATATCAACACCAAAGAACAAAAGAAATCATGTCATTGGAAAAAAAGAAAATCGGCAGAGATTTAGTTACTAATAAAGTGTTTATACTGAAAATGTGATAATTATTTTCCATTTGAAGACATATTTAATATCCGCGAAAATATGTGAACACCTTTTAATCATTTTCATGAAGAAAAGCAAAACCAAGATAGCATTAAAAATTTTTAAAAATCGACAATATGTATCTCCCCGGTGCAAGTACCTGATTAGGGTGCCTTTTTAGTATTTTACAACTGTATCGGTCCATTTTGACTAAATTTTAAACAAACGAAATGGCAGTAGCATTTTTTTAGACTTTCCACCAACTGCTCTTATAAAAGTCAACAGAACTGTCCAAATCTCGTTGTCATTTCCGTCATTGCACAACATTCTCATTCGACATGGTTTTCTCTGTCATCGCCTTATAAATCATTCTTCAAAAGATAGCAGTTGCTATTTTAAAATATTTAGTTCGATCCAAACTGAATCAAGTTTTTTCTTAGTACTGGTCTACAACCTTTGATTGAGATAATTGCAGAAAGAGAAACTGAGTGAACAGAATTTAAGTATCAACTATAATAATACTACAGCTTTTTCTTCAGCTCCATCAGTTTTATTTTCTGTTTTCCTCATCATGTCACGAAGACTGTTGTTTATGTTTGGTAATTATAAGGCATTATTTTTTGAGTAACAATAGCAGCATATTTTAACCATTTTACATAAAAAGCTTGTTTAAATCTTTTGTCAATTTTGAATTCCCAGAGCTTTATACTTAATTTTTTTTTCATTTTTATTTCTTTTCTACGTCAGGATTAAGAATTTCAATCTTAATTAAACAATAAAGTAAAAAAAGAATATATAAATATATTACATATTTGACATTATGCGAAAATTCTATAAAAATTTGCAATGGATATCAGTTTGTATCTTCAATGGAATTTGAGGTATTAACAAAGACAGCCCAAAATCGAAGATTAAAAATCGGTTTATGGCCCATAGACCCATAACGGATGGTTCACTAACTTTTAGCTCTCAACAAGAACATATTTTCTCTGTTCCATTTTATCAGCTATCTCTTATGGTTTCTTATGGTTACAATAACAAGGTACAAAGTCAAAGTTAAAAGTGACCGATGACCTTTAACTTCGGCATTTTTAGATGTAACACATATCTTTTCAGTTTAATGGAAAACGTTCCAGGTTTATATGTCTTCTCATTTCAAGAAAACATGCTTAAATATATGACAAACTTTTCAAGGGCATAACTTGTGAATGGGTTACCGTACAGTTTCAGGTCTAATGTAGCGAAGGTCCGCCATGATCTAACAAACATTCTTTTGATTTTTACACTTAATGAACTGCCTTATACGGTTTCCGACTTTATCCAATAAACAGGTTTTTCGAACCATGGGAGATAATTCGTAAACGAAAATAGATTTTTGGCCGCTGCCTTATCCTCATCAACTAGAGGTGGTCTATACTTATATCCCAAAATATCAAAAATGAGACAGAAAGAAGAAGAAGAGGAAGAAGAAGAAGAAGGAGGGGAAGAAGAAATACAGAAAGGAATTTTTCAATTGTAAATGGAAAAGACCTTAATAAACGGTAAGTGTTTATACCGGAAATATGTGATAATTATTATCCATTTGAAAACATGTTTGTTTCACTATCTGTGAAAATATCTGAACAACCTATAATTGTTTTTATGGTGATAAACAAAAACAAAGTAGTACGTTAATAAATAAATACAACAACCTCGACATTCTGTATTTTCTCATTACAAGTATTTTTCGAAAGGATATCGAGTAAGAACCTGATTTGGATACTGTACTTTATATAATTCAAGTAATTTATTTTCCAACTGTGTCATTCTGTTTTGCCTAAATTTTTTCAAGCTTCAGTGACAGACCTTCCCCTGTTATTATGACAGCCAACAGAACGGTCTTAATCTCATTGTAATTCACGCCAATACATAACTTTACTTTCTCAATCGGCATAGTTATCTTTGTGACGGCATTAAAAATCAACAATAGATGTCAGTTCATAATGGAAAATTTTTAAAGTAAGAGAGAACCGAACCGCCAGTCAAAAGAACGAACAATCCATGGACAATGGCAACATCGGAAACACCAAAAACAAGGACTCCACTTGAGTACAGGACAAAAAAGAAAAATAAAGACATACCTACAGATGAACAACACGGACCCAAATAAAAACCCTGGGTGAGATCAGGTGTACCAGTAGAGTAAGCATATTCTGCTTCTTATAAACACCGGCCGTGTTAAACATGTCAAGTTTAAGTTAAGTTCGGTCAGAACTGTGATTCAAAATTTATTTACCTAGCAATTGGATGTGCTAGCATTTTTCTGTCTACAACTTTTACTTGAGTTTCTATCGGACTCTACCAGGGTTGAAAGGGAGGATTCGTGCACAATGAAACCGGTTTAATCCTTCATCTCTTTTGAAATTTCTTTATGTACTCAGTTGTATTGCGGCTTAGAACTTTTCTGTGGTGTTGCAAATACTTTTTACCTGAATAATGAAAGGATATGGAGTAAATGAATATGAGACAAAGTCTTTACAAATACAAAGAAAAATCAAGCAATAGGACGTTTTAATGTTATTCTTTATCTTGAAGTCACCGCAATGCCTTCAACAGAGGAGACATAAGTTGTCGAAATGCGCATATGCAGAAACTTAATTCACGGTAACTTTGATATTCGGACCACTGGGCCGATGCCACTACTGGTGGACTCTTAGTTCCCGATGGTATTCACCAACCCAGCAGCCACTACTTCGGTGCTGGCCCGAAAACCGATTAATTTCCAAACTTGAAATATTCAAATTTACCCAAGAAGTATTTCCCTCCTGCATAGCTCGGTCCTTAGCTGATTTTGGCTTTCCTTTATAGAAACTATTGGTAATTTGTTCTCTTTCAGCTGTTACACATTTCGGTTTATGGATTTCCAAAATGTTTTGATTTTATCTGCATTGAAGAGAAATACTTCATTCTCAGTAATTTCGTTATTTTGTAATTTGATATAAGAAATTTTGCTCGTTGTTTACATCTGTTTGATTCAAACACATTTTTGATTTCAAAAATTATAATTCTTGATATCAGAAAATATTTTGAGATGTCAGAAAAAAAAACGAATAAATACTAAAAGGTCGCCGGATAAAGTGAAGACTATGAACACAAGTCTGGTACTACCAGAATTGTACAATTCTGGTACAAATAAGTGTACCAGAATTGTTTCCAGAATTTTCCAGAATTGCAGATTCTGGAAAATTCTGGAAGATTCTGGAATACCAGAATTGTATCCAGTATTGAGAAATATTCCTTTATCTTCCAGAATTTTCCAGAATTGTGCAATTCTGGAAGATTCTGGACAATTCTGGAATACCAGAATTGTGCAATTCTGGATGATTCTGGACAATTCTGGTATTCCAGAATTATGCAATTCTGGAAGACTCTGGACAATTCTGGTATTCCTGAATTATGCAATTCTGGAAGATTCTGGACAATACTGGTATTCCAGAATTGTGCAATTCTGAAAGATTCTGGACAATTCTGGTATACCAGAATTGTACAATTCTGGAAGATTTCTGGACAATAGAAAACCATTTTGTAATATAAGAAATTCATATTGTAATATTAGAAATTCATTTTTGAATTTGTAATATTGAAATTTTTTTTCTTGTTTAATAAAAAGAAATCAATTTTTCTAATATGAATTTTAATATTTAAAAAAT
This sequence comes from Modiolus philippinarum, assembly GCA_002080025.1. Taxonomy (NCBI): domain Eukaryota; kingdom Metazoa; phylum Mollusca; class Bivalvia; order Mytilida; family Modiolidae; genus Modiolus; species Modiolus philippinarum. Next base: position 168,295 of record MJUU01016096.1, on the reverse strand, counting down.
AGCCTTTTTGTCCATTTTGGCTTGATATACAAAGTAGCCCTCTCACAAATATTTCTGGTGAGTTTACACTTGAAGATGGCCACCAACAGGAATTTTTTTTAACATTACATGAACCATTCAACGGTCTTCTATAAGTACTTGACCACAAGGTTTCTCGTTTCTTACAATATTTTTGGCATATCCTCTTTGCATCCCAAATGGCTGCCACAGTGGAATATTGTTTAACTTTGAACCCTATGGGGAAATATATGTAAAGATCTTTAACTAAGATTGACAAAAGCAGAAACTTAGTTAAACAATGGAACCTATTGGAAATGATATTCAACAATCTTCTCCCTAACATGTTTTAAACATGTTGAAACGATTATGGACCGGGATAGATTTACCCCAAAACACAAAAAATATTTAAAATATACCTTTTTGAAACAAAAAAGTATCAACTTTATTACCTTTTTTATTGTTTTTGGTCAAGAATTGTATTTTAGAAAACTGTTTTAATGACTATTTTTCTGGTTGTACTAGAATTGTTCATCATACAATTCTGGATGTACCAGAATTCTTCAAATTACAATCCTGGTCTTACCAGAATTGTTTAATTTACAATTCTGGTTATACTAGAATTGTTTAATTTACAATTCTGGTTATACTAGAATTGTTCATTATACAATTCTGTGTGTACCAGAATTTTTGGAATTACAATTCTGGTCTTACCAGAATTGCTCAATTAACAATTCTTGTTTTACCAGAATTGTTGGAATTACAATTCTGGTTTTCCAGAATTGTAAACTATTACAATTCTGGTAAACTAGAATTGCATAATCTCCAATTCCGGATTAACAGAATTGTAAGTTGTTCAATTCTCGAATACCAGAATTGTCTTTCGAAATAAACAATTTTAGTATAAACTTCTGTCCCAGAATTGTTCAAAAATACAAACAATTCTGGTTTACTAGAAATGTTCAACTCAACAATTCTGGAAAAACCAGAATTGTAAAAACACAATTCTGGTAATTCCAAATTGTTTCCAACAATTCTGGTACACTTATTTGTACCAGAATTGTACCATTCTGGTAGTACCAGAATTGTGTTCATATTCTTTACTTCAGTTTTTAACCATCTTTGAGTTAATGGTTTCCAAACATTTAGATTTTATCTGCCCTGAAGGGACATAAGTTGTCGAAATGCGCTTATACAGCAATTAAATTCACAGCAACTCGGTATTTAGTTATACATCCAAGGTCGCCTCATATTTCGACAATTTTTGTATCCTTAGTGCAGATAATAAGTTGTTTTTTCTTTTACTAATTTGCATTTTAGCCATGTTTGCAATCTTTTATGCCGGCCATCTATAATTCAAATACCTTGGCAAGTAATATATTTTACAAACATATCTACTAATACACCGCTAATCAATTTTCGCAGCACCTGCCAGATTTTGCAAGTTTTTACATCTGTTCTGTTCACAAATTTTCACCCGTCATTTAGAAAATAGCAAGTACATTTTAGCTTTAAATTCGATGTGTAGACGTCCAACTTTGGCTTGTTTTTGTTACGACTTGATAAATTGAGTTTTGTTAGTGTCTTCAACTACTGTGGATGTCTTCATGCTTGTTGGAACCTGTAACTTGTTATAATGTATGTGTTTGTGGCGACATTGTATTAAATTGTGATTTTATAAAAGAGGAGTTTTAATGTTTACAACCGATTGGAAATGGACTAACAGATCTCATAAGTTGTTGAATATTTTTAGAAGTTTATAAAAGCTATGAACGTTACAGCTCTTACTAAGGGTATTTCTAATTCTCGTTAAACGGAAATGCCAGAACCTGATTAAAGATCCAGAAAAGCTGGGATGTAACTTATATTCTTCGCGTAATAGGGGATATCGAAAGATTCTCTACTTGCATTCCTTAGATTAGCTTTAAGATCTAGTGACCTGAAAATTTTGCACACATACTGGCCTCTCATTGATACTGCCGATGTCTACTGAAATATATGATGATTTTTTCACAAAACCTTCGGGAAGTTTTGAGTCTGATTTACGTAGTGCGACAGTGTTTACTAGCTGACCAGGCTTGAGCTAACCGGCAGTTTAGTGGCAAGCACCCCTTGACCTATTACGTACATTCAAAATTACGTATTGTCATTTTCTCCACTTTCAAGATTGTGGTTATGGAGTTAGCTGTATTGGGGTTTATTCGTATGTTTATAATACTATAGGGGAACGGGACAGATGAATGGGAGGTTTGGGTATCCATAAACCTGTTTACCACTTCCGCTGGTGCCGGTACCAAGTCCGGCTATGGCGAGTTCCTCTCGTTGTTAACGTTTGACTTTTGTCTTATTTTTGTTTTTCTTGTGTAGTCCCCTGAGAGATTGCGGATTGTAATTTTCAGCCATTGTAGATGTTTCCTGTTATCCACTGGTTTACATTTACAAGAATTACTGATATGTAGCTACTCCCAAATTCACTGGTGGCAGCTATCGAAATGAATCAACGCTGAAGGAAATGACTTTATGAAAGAAGGGAGAAAGGATATTCAATGAGGACACAGTTTGAACAATGAACTTTATGAATGCAGCTTTTTATAGATTAGTACACTCAGGATAACTGTAATCTGAGGTGTAATGATCCGGTTGAAAATATATAGCTGATGTTTAGTTTGAAATAAAAAAATACATGAATGTAGGACTATGATTTAGAGTCCAGTTTGCAGTCTGTTTGGTGACTTTTGGGTGCAGTTCAACATATATTCCAAAAAGTATAACTGGACTCTAGAAGATAGGCGTGAAATTCTTACACTATCTTTGCGACGTAAAGCTCTTGAATTTATATCATACTTGCCTTTTGAAACAATTCACAATATAAATCGTTTATACACTGCACTGAAGAACCGTTACGGAGATGCAGAAACAGCTCGCAAGTGTGTAGAATAAAACTGAGACATATTTCTATGAACAAGGATGGGTCCGTCCAGGAGAATGTCCGAGGGTTTAGAGAAACGTCAGGAAATGGTTTCCGGGTGTGTATGAAACTTTAATAATATATCTCTTTATAAAATATGTGTTATTTGGTTATCATAATTCTGACATTAGATATAGAGTTCTTACAAGTAATCCATCTTCAGTTATTCAACAAATAGTATGGCAGGAACATTGTGAAAAAACTCTTAGAGATGTTCATCAAAATAATGCAAGAAAGCAAACTTTTAAAACATCAGTCATGCGTCTGCATTCGGTCAAAAACGCACATAAAACTTGAAGTAAACCAGGACATGTTCACAGACGATATCATGAAAGACAATATAAACAAGCTCAGTCTGAATCAGAAAATACTAGTTCTATTCAAAGGACAAGATTAATACTTAAGGTAGACAAGAAATCTTACAAAGCGCAGCGCCTAAAGTATGTTTGCAAACATGAAGTGTCTACCAAGTCCATTGCAGAGAAACAAACGAGTAATGGTGATTAAATTAATGAAAATTCGATGTTCACAGGAACCTTGGTGATTGTGGAACAGAGGCGGAGAAAAGGTGTTTCAATATAAGACTTTTTTTTCAAATCAGAAAAATCAGGGTTACCGTTTATAGACAGTAGTATGATCTTTGATAATATGAACCCCGAGTTGAAACTATAGTTATAATTTGGTAGAATTTCGAAGACGAATCTTTTAGAAAAAGTGAGGCAGTGTTGTAAATTTGTATCTGCAAGTGCTTTCCTCGTTTCATAGTCTTTGTGCCTTTTGATGTTACATGTCATTCCGTACTTTATTACTGTTTTTCATGACGTCATGACTTGAGAAAGTGTCTTGAACTGCTGTGGATGTCTTCATTTTTGTTGAAATCTGTGTCTTGTTATAATGCATGCGTTTATGACACTTGAAAATTTGCGGTGATATTAAATTGAAAATGTGTGATTCCTATCTTGCGACAGATTGAAAATCCTCCGGCAGACTTACTTTATATTGTTTTAGCACTTCTTCGACAAAAACTTTCATTACTAAAGATTAAAAAGATAAAATGTTGGAGGCGGTGTAAAATTTTTTTCGAAAAACAAAGATACACTTTCAAGTTACAATTTTCAATGTAGTTCACAAAAACAGAATTGTGGCCACGTGCTTCATCTCATGAATAAGATACCATTGAATTTTGCCTTATGTACAAAGAACCTAGGACCCTCCTCACAATGGCACTGGTTCTGTGCACAAAAATAAAAAATCAATTGTATTCGCAAATGTAAATTAAAGTATGGTTTGTGCCTGGGAAAGCACGGGAAATAAACATTTTGACGATCAGTTTTTTAACATAATGCTTGAACTTATCCTAACCTTTTTAACTTTTGTCATTCTAACAACAAAACAAAACGATATATAAAAATATATCAGTATTAATATAGATAAAGCCATATTTTAGAAGATAATTAAATACATCGACTTGTTCGACCATTTTTCTTGATGGTTGACGTCATTCGTTTTTAATAGCGTATATAATTCAATCTTTTCTTATACATGTCTAGTCATAAAACATTTAGCTAAGGTTGATGGATTTCATCAATAGTTTTAAAATGGACTACAAAGAAATACGATAGTAAGTGTTGGTGTCTTGACGTCACTTTTGTCTGTCAGCAGTTTTTTTTTCATTCAATTCCAATAGATCGTTTATCACTGTAATGGTGATCTAATACGTGACTTTTTCCAATCTTTTTTTTTTCTGGGAAAAACTGTTTGAAAAATTATGCACATATTAGGTTCTTAACATCGGCAAACGAATATCGAAGCAAAAATGCAGAAAATGTGGAAAACAGCAAGAAAATTAAAAAATCCAAAGACATTGCAATTCAGATGTAACGCGACAAAGCCATAAACTTAGTAACTTCAGTGTTTTGTTATCTATTACAATTTGGCAGATGTCTCTGCTGTTTGGTTGTTTGTCCCCGAAGTTATTCACTAACCAAGTAGCCAGTATTACGGTGGTAGCTCAAAAACCGATTTATTTTGGTAACTTAGCAATATCTAAATTTATGGATTTCAAAAGGTTTTTATTTGATATGCGCTGAAGAGTTGTTGAAGTAGCCATATGCAGGAACTAAATTCACAGTAAGTCGGCATCTACTACAAAAATAAACAAGAACACTCTATAACAAAGGCACTAGCAGTGTGAACCCGAATCAAAATTGTAGATGTCACCATGTGCTCCGGAAGAATAAGCATGATCTGCGGCTTAACATGTGGCATTTTACACACTGCCAATGTGTCTGGTGTTAAATCATAGTCAAATATTAGTTTATATGGTCAAAGTCTCAAAAATATTGATCATAATTTATTAGAGCATTCAATATCAGTTTTAAAAGTATTTAAAAAGTTCTCACCAATTTTGGTGATATGCCGAATGTCAAAAATATTTTAATCATATTGCATTGAAAACTGTATATCAAACAATATGAAATATTTGAAATGTTGATTAAGAACTATTTTATGCATCACTACTGATATGAAAGTTTACCATCGTACGTCAACATTTTAATGTTTTTGAAAAATATCTCTGGTTTTATACCCTATTCATATTTATTAAAACATTATTTTTCAGCAAATTATGCTAAATTTGATGAATATTGGAGATAATGAATAAAGTTCTTTTAACGTAATTTTTGTTTTCATTACATGCATATTAAAGAATGGCGGTATAATGTCAAGGTTTTGGGAAATAATGACAGAGACGTAATAATTAAGTTTATGTCAAGTACCATTTTCATTAATAATAATTCACTGCTCTATACTGTCTTTTCTTTTTCTTAGATCGACATTTTATTGGTATTTAATTAACAGCTGACAATATGCTAAGCAAGTTTGTTGTATTTCTGTATTAGACTTACGAGATTTAATAAAGGATAACAAATGAAAAAAAGGAACGAATCAAACAGGAATTCTACATAAAATATTCATTTTCATTGAAAAAAAGTATAAATAATATGAAATGTCAGTAACGCCGAAAATAACGCTAACAGAGATATCACATTTAACAAAAAAAGTGTTGCGAGGTGGTTATAAAATGTAAAAATACAATAGTCAAGAGAGTGGTTAACCACCTAAAATGGGCACAGTCAAAATTAAAACAAATATAAAAGTACATCTGAATCTAAAAGATAAAAAATATCTTTTAGATTCAGATGTACTTTTATATTTGTTTTAATTTTGACTGTGCCCATTTTAGGTGGTTAACCACTCTCTTGACTATTGTATTATCACATTTAACATCCATCTTTTGTACCATGACGATGCGTAAAGCGAAATGATTTGAACGACGTCAACCACCAACGCTAATGACTATAATTTTCTTTGAAGCGCAATAAAATTTAAAAAAAAATAAGTATAGATAATATGCTTAGAACTTATTATAAGCTAAATTGTTAAGAAAGGTAAATACGATTTAATCCTCGCAAAAGTTTGATGTACCCGTACTAGATTCTATGATATGACAATGAAATTTCATATAACACCTATCGGTGTCCTAACATGTGACGAACAATCAAATAGCTACAACAATATAACATCTGTCTTGTTTGATTGTTTTGTTTAGTTTCAGCGCTGTAATTGAACTTAAACATTCTAGCATATTAGAGACTGAAGCGTTAATCTTCTTTATCCTTAACGCCCCCTTAATGGCTTCGTACTTTTCGACCAAGCTTAATCCTCTATAAACCTTGTGGATGTGTATCGAACATTTTTTGTTGTTGTTTTATTTATATTTGTGTTAACACTTCCAAGTTACTATGGAACTTATCATTTCGGTTATCGGACTCTTAAGATGTGAAACCACCAATTCAGCCAATCAGAGCCTTGAACATTGGTAAAAGTAGACCTCTAAAAGGTATAAATATGAATTCTTGAACATTTATGATATGTCGGAATGAAATAAATGAAACAAATGTTTAAACAATGATATATAGGGTATACTTTGAGGCCAAATTGAATTGATTGGAGTGATCCTTTGAATACTTATTATAAAGGTCTTCTGGTATACCACAAATGCGCAATTTCGGCTGTTATCGGGAATATTTAAAGATGTTAATTTTTTTCTCTATCTCTTAAATTTTATTTTATTTTATTATTTTTATTATATTTTTTTACCTGCGAAATTCTCTTTGAATGTTTAAAAAGGGAGGCTGGAACTATGAAAAAATATACATGAGATATTCACCTTTCGAAAAATATTTGGTTTTGCACAGGTCAAACTTAAGATAAATTGTGTAGACATAAATTCAATTGAAAATGTTATAGAATCGAATTTGTGGTTTCTAACATTAACACAAAATATGCGGAAATTTTGAAACATGTCATAAAAAACTTGTTAATAGCCTAGATTGATGCAAGACGAATATGTATGAGAAATTTGATGTAAATATTGAAGTTTAAGCCAGCTATTGACACAATGTTAGCAAAAAAAGTGCTGTGTAATATGTCTGTATTTTGACCCTAAATGTCTCCTTTAAGACATTCTAATGAATTTGTACAAAACTAGAAGGTATAATAATGTGAAATAGCTTGAACATGAATTCCGTGAATTCTACGTTCCATCAACTGGAAACAAAATTTCAAACTTCTTATGGATACTGTGGAGGACTACACCAGAAAATGGATTAAGCGTAAACAAGATGAAGACCTTGATTCCCTTTCAGAGTGGATTAAGGCAGTGGGGCCAATGATTCTTAAACGAATCAATCAGCTACGAGGGTCAATGAGAACTAAAGCATCATAAGTTTTCAAAAATGCTGATGTGGCCAGTTACCTCTCATCCATTCATGACAAATATGTCGTCATTCCTGCCAATAAGGCCCAAATAATATCATTTTTATTTGCAAAAATCATTACATAAATTGTTTAAAGAAAGAACTACGCATTGATAATCCAAAGGCAATCAAACTTACGCAGCTACCACTCTGTCAAAGGAGGAGATATTACAGAACCATAAATTTGTATTGCTTTCCCTCGGGATATCCATCAAGGATGAAGACACAGATCTCCCCTCTTTGTACTGGGTACCAAAATTAAATAAATGCCAATACAAAGAAAGATACATCGCTGGATCTGCCAAATGTTCTACAAAACCTGTATCTAAATTGCTAACCTCCATCTTGACAGCTGTTAAAGAGGGCCTTCAACAACACTGTGATACTTGCTTTTCAAGAAGTGATGTAACTGAAATGTAGATTTTGAAAAACTCCAAAAGATCTGCTTGACATTTTAAACTCTAGATCATTATAACACTGTAACTGCATTAAAACTTTGGACTTCTCCACACTATACACTACCATTCTTCATGAACAACTAAAATCTTGGCTAAAAGGTGTAATTCATAGATAATTCTCACGGAAGAACGGTGAACGAAGATATAGGTACATTGTTGCAGGTAGATAACAAGCCTACTTTGTGAAAAATGACTCCAAATCGGAGAAATATCAGAGGAAGAAGTGATTAAAAATCGACAATATATTTTTTGGAGGACTTGTTTTTCAACAGACTTTCGGAATTCCTATTGCCACAAACTGAGCAACTCTCCTAGCCGATCTGAAAAATAAAAATAAGATACTGGCCCAATCCTTCATTTTAGCTTTCGATATATAGATGATATTTTGTCAATAAACAACCCCGCTTCGGTGTTCATCTGTTCTATCCAAAACAGCTCGAAATTAAGGATACTACAGATACTTCCACATCGGCCTTATTCCTTGACCTTCATCTAGAAATTGACAACAGAGGTAGACTTCAAACTAAGCTGTACGACAAATGCGATGACTTCACTTTTCCAATAGTCAACTTCCCTTTTCTTTGTAGCATCATCCCAACAGCGCCCGCATACGGAGTTCACATCTCCCAGCTCATTTGCTATTAAAGAGCCTGTGTTTGATACAGTGACTTCCTTGATAGAGCCCGGTTGCTCACAATTAGGCTATTTAAACAAGGGCATGTTACTCAAAAACTTGAAGTCATCCCTCCAGAAGTTTTACGGTCGACATCACCATTTTGTGGACCACTATGGTAACAACCGAACATTCACTTTAATGCTTTATTGTTGTTTCCCTCTACCGGATTTGACATGTTCAACAAGGCGGGTGTCTAATAAGATGCAGGAGATGGTTTTCCACCGATGCACCTGATCTCACCAATGTTTTTTTATTTGGTCCGTGTTGTTCATCTTTGTGTGTGTGTGTGTGTGTGTGTGTGTGTGTGTGTGTGTGTGTGTGTGTGTGTCTTCATTTTTCTTTTCTGTGTCGTAATCATTTTGTGTTTCTGTTTCTTTGTTCTTTCCGTTGTTGCCATTGTCCTTGGATTATTCGTTTTGGATTGACGGTTAGGTTCTCACTTACTTGAAAACATCATTGTAGGTTGATATTACACAGGTATTGTCATTGATCTCGATATATCTTCAATATGCATAAATTTCATGTCTTTGGTTACTCGACCATTACCGACAACACTGATTGAGGTGCCTTAGTTAAAGATCAGCCTGATTTGTATACAATAAATTTTTGAAGCAGGAAAAGTGCTTTTATATGCAGTTATACGTGAATATGAACATCAAAATAAAATAAATAGCATGCTGATCTTCTACTGTTTCATTGTCAAATTGTCAATTTAGGGTCCAAAATGTCAAAATGATAGCAAAGTCAAAATTTTATCATCTGATTTTTTGGCCCAAATTTTGAATTTGCCATACCTTTTTTCTTTTTTATAAATTTGCATTTATGTTATTATGATATATGATTTATATTCAAGAAATTAATAACTTAAAGGAAAAAAAATAAAATCTCCCGGATGGATTTTCAGTAATTCTAATACTGTTATTATACTTATTTACATCAGGCTCTCCCGTTAACTCATAGACATAATATTCTTTAAAAGCTCAAAATGTAAACAAAACTGGTTTTTCTCTGTCTTCTTAACCTAATTGCATCAATTTCTGCACTTACCATTCTATTTGTATGACCACAACTAAATTTAAGGCCATTCCAAAGTGCAAAAATCTACCTCAAATACAAAACACTAAAAATCTTAAACGGGCATTTCTTGTATTGGTGTACTAAAAAGTATTTGACCAGTTTAATATGCCTAAAACTACCAAAGTAGTCTCGAACAAAGTCTGATTCAGTCTGAAATTTTCTAAACGGCATGTTTCAACTTGCCTTGACTTGTACTTTAATGTCTTGGCCTGTCTCGACCAGTCTGGACCTGTAATGAAAAAGTCTCGACCTGTCTTCACCAGACTGATTTTGAAGTGAAAGCATTTCAACATGTCTCCACCAGGGATGGGTCGATTACTTTTAAATGTAATTGAATACATTACAATTACTTTGCTTTGAAAATGTGATCAATTACATTACAATTACAGCATTTTTTATTTGTAATTGATTACAATACATTACTTTCCTCTGTTGTAATCATGATTACAAATGATTACTTATGAATACATATGTCTTTGAAAGATACCAGTGCCTGTTGAAACAGAAATCATTGCTTAAACATACATTTA
>MJUU01016096.1:122177-147532 GCA_002080025.1 Modiolus philippinarum | reverse complement strand
TTTTATCTTGAAGACACCAAGCAGTTTTGCTAAGACCTATAGTAAGTCGGAGACAGCTACCGGTTTGTGTCAAACTTGGCTTGTCTTTAATAATTTATAATAAAATACAACCTAGGATTAGCGAGTCTGGAAAGGCTAGATACCCGTTAAATTGGTTTTCACCATCTTGCACCGCTAAGCGGCACTCGTCACACTATCAGTGAGTCAATCCAGGCTTGAGTCAAAACTGGTTATGTCAAATCCGCGAAGACGTGAAATCTAGCTGTAAAATTTCCCTTCATTTTGGACACAGACACGTCATATCTGTCCATGATGTCATGATGACGGTCATAGAATTTCTTAAGTGATGAAAGTAAAAAAGGCTGTACAAATCCCTGACTTGAAAGCTTTTGGGGCATGTTTTGCTCTATTCAAAAAATCATTGTATAAACTACATAAGACAGTAACGAATCAACTGTGAAATGTACGCTACATAGGCTGTAGAGGTAGGTATGTTGCTGCTCTGAAAGGGAAAGTTCACAATTGGGAAGTTATAATCATCACGTTTGTCATAAAGCATGCATTTTCCACCTTCGTCAATGTATATCAAAAGATCTAAGTACGTAGCTGAAGTAGGTGTATCAGTAGTCTCTTTAATTTCATGCTCATTGGGATATTTATTTGTGTAAATATGTCTTGATTTGGGTTAATAAGAGAAAGTACATCGTCTATGTAGCGGAAGCTGACATTAAAGGACTGGGCCAAATGTTTTTGTTTTTCTGTGTTAGCCCTTGTAAAAACTTGGCATCACATGAGAAAAGAAAGAGATCAGCTAAAAATGGCGCGCAGTTAGTTCCCATGGCAATCCCGAGTGTCTGTTGAAAAGCGCGATCTCCGCCTTCGACAACAATATTGTCTGTCAAAAATTACAACATCTTGATTGTGTCATTCTCAGTGTACTTTTTGTTTGGCTCAGTGTGTTTCTTTACAAAATAAGTTTTGTCTCTCCCTATTACTGAATAAGTGTATCTGCTTTCTCCATTTTAGTGCAGAACATTGATGTATCAAATCAGAAATTACTGTTTTACTGTCAAATATTTTACTTTGTGTTTTGCTTAGTATAGAAAAAATGCTTCATATTACAATTAGTCAAAGGAGTTATTTTCGAAAACATTTTATTTAAAAAATATTTCCACGCATTGTTTCATTCCATATATATGCAAATGGTCTAAAATTGACGTTATCTTCGTATTTTTAAAGGAGGCACGCAACACTTAGAGGAAATAACTGAAAAAGTCAGTACAACGTTTTGGTCAAAATTAAGTAGTCTACATTCCATGATCCAATTTCATTTGGGTGTTTTGAATGATAATATGGTTATAAGATTAATTCTCCGTTTATAAACAATATTGAAATTAACTTGATGTCTTTTCTGGTCACTAATTTCTATTGCCAATCCCATTTTAGACTATAATTTTGACAGGATTTTTACAAACCATGCTGCTGGGTACCCCTTTACAGACGAGTTTGAACGATATATTTTTCTTTCATATTATTTTTTATTAATCTATTCAAAAGGACAGGAAACATTAAATTTGTGGCTAATAAAGTTGAAGGAAACTAATACAGCCCATTAAAATTATTGCAGTTGGAGTTAACATATGTGTTATGGTCTCATGTTATTTACTCCATATACTTTCGTAAAATAACTTCAGTACCTATGTTCTAATAGCACATACCGAGTGAAAGGTCAGAAACACTTTATTTCATTAGCTTATTTCGTTTCCGATGCCATACATCACTAGCATCGCAGATTAATCTGGAAGTAAAATTGATTTTAAAGTGCCATTTTCTGCTACATCATCACGTTATTTCTAGGAAAGAGATATGATATTGCAGTAATTTATACAGACATTGATTGCTACCGATTTTCTTGTATACAAAAACATGACTTTGAATATTGATAATTTAGTATGGGAAAATTTCAAGTTACAAATTACAAGTTTTGACACATTTCAATAAGTTCCTATGAATATTACAAGTTTTGAAAGATTTCAATAAGTTGAATGAATACTTTTCGTCAAACTTTTCATTTAGGCCGTATGCGTAACTTTTGAAATGCCTTAAAAATGAAAATTTGATAGTAAAATCTTCTGTGTTTGAAAACTAGTAGCACACAAATAAGCGAAAAGAGCCTAAAACTAAAACAAATGTTTATGTTATTTATATAGTTACTCCCTAAATTATAAAAAAAATTCTAAACTTTCTATATCAAACTGTCAACTTTTTTTAAAAATAAAAATTGTCATTAATTACGTTCTCCGTAAACGTTTAGGCATAATGGCACCATTACTAGTAACAGTGACACTACAATTTCTTCTTCAAATAATGGGAAGCAATATTTATTCGTCCAGTACAAAGAAGCATAGTATACCTAATATTTTAGTTTCATGCATTATTCCTAACATGTAATCGGGAGAAAACCTCTGATCACATGATCTCGGTAGGGTGTTCGATCAGCTGGGGCTGGAAACCCAATACTAACCAAAAGCAAACTCCAATATTTTGGGTGTTGATTGAAATCAATGGAAATTACAATGTACCTGTCGGATTGAAGCATATGTCACTTTAAACCCTTTTTCATTGCAGTGCCTAAAAAATTGAGCATACTATTTCAAAACAAATAACTAAATACCGAAAAAACTGTGAATTTTGATTCTGCATATGCGCATTTCGACAACTTATGTATCTTCGGTGCAGATAAAATAATACCAACTGATACCTCCAGCTTGTGTGGGTGCCACACTGCTTTTCCTTTAGCTTTGTGACATTCCTAATTATTTTTTGTTTAAATGTTTTGACTTTATTGTGTTGTCTACATTTGTGTTACGTCTGAATTGCCTTTAATTTGTGTTTGGATTCTCTTTAGATTCTCTGATGTCCCCTTTTGTTTGGTTTTTATTTGCTGATACACTGTAATACTTTGTTTACATCTGGTAGAGTTTGTTTACATCTGGTAGAGTTATCTATTAATCAGTGGACATTTTTCATTTGAACATTAGAGTTAACATTTCTTCAGGTTCAGCTGTGGTTACATATTTTTTAAACTTATCAACAGAACATTTGATGATGGGGTAATAACAAAATTACCGAACAGAGTGGTCAATAGCCGAAGTCTATGAAACAAACAGACAAAGCAGGTGGAAACCACCGGCAAAATTGTCGATCGCATTGGTCCTGACTTGGTACAGGCGTTTCAAAAAAAGTTGTTTAAACCGGTTTTATGGCTAGCCAAACCTCCCCTTCAATTGCGGAGGTGTCCATTAGCAACTCAACAGCAAATACCATTGAAAGGTCGTAGACAGTTAATAGAAATGATCATCCCAGTATTAAGTAAAGAAAGAATCTTGAATCAGAGTTCGGACCGAAATAAGTGAAAGTGATATACGTCTGGTAGAGAACAAATAACCAATATGATCTAAATATAAAGCCAAAATCAGCTAAGGAACGTGAAACGAGAATGTGGTGGGTGTAGATTTTCAGAGATCACAGCTTTCTACTAAGGAGTATGTGCGAAAAGGACGTATTTTGGCCCTGCAAAATCTACAAAAATACTAAATTCAGAATTTCACAGAGAAAAATTACTATACGTTTATTCAAGAGGGTCCGAAAGATCTGTTTTATACATACGGCACATTTGATTGCTATATTGAAAATTTTATAAAATTAGAAATGAATGTGGTCGCATGTTTTGACCAGAATGAAATCGTACATTGGTTGAAGAATTTTATAAGCAGCAATTCATTAGAGTCAAAGAATGCGAATGTTTGCCAGACTGAAATGCATTCAGAAAATGGCCATTATTGACCATTTAATCGCCATCTTATGTCTATAGTACTGTTAAATTATTTGAAAGATTTCAAGACATCTTTACCGTTTTTCAAACTTTGATTATTGTAAAAGTTTTTAGCACCAATTTTTACTTGCATCTTCAATTTTAATTTTAGGGCCAAATAGTGGACTTGGAGTACTTTGTCCTTTCAGTATTATAAGAACTATTCCTAATCTTCATGTCGATCATCAGTTTTTCCGTTATCTTTACTGAATTAACTTTATCTTTCATCAAATCGTTCTTTTACGACCTATCAAAGACTGTAATACAGAATCATACATAAATGTCAGTGGGTAAGTCTTAGAACAGATATGTAGCCACATTTTTACCTAAAGAAACGTGAACTCCATAAGTCCCTGTAGGAATGTTCTAGAGAAAATTTCCACTAGCTCTTGCTAGTGCAAATATCAAGTCAAGCTATCCCGAGTTTCTATCGTTGTCTTCGTTTGACTTTTGTCTTTTGATTGCATTTCTTGTGCAGTTACCTAGTTGTGGCATGCGATTGTAATTTTCGGGTCATTGAAGATATTTCCTGTTATCTTTGCTTCATTATTACAGGTTTAAGACTTCATAAGTTGTATATCAAGGACGGAACAAAGAGGGATTACCGTTCAGTGATTTACAGGGAAGGGCGATGGAAACTTTCATATTGTAGAATAAAACACACGCTTAGTACATTTCAGCAACCAAGAGTTCGGTTACCAGACAAGATCAATACTGTAGATTCTCTATTTTCACGTTGAAACCTCTTCGTACGTCATGCAGTACCATCATAACAAATAAATATGGCAGTAGAATTATTATTATTGATTTCGTTGTGTTTATTTTTGTTTCATAATTACGTAACATTTAAAGTACAAATCTTAAAGTGTTAGATTCAAACAGTGGTTTCTACCTATTCCATCTGCTATTCAAAATGCATGACTTTAGAAATTGCCTTTGGATTTTGAGAATCCTTGTAAAAGGCAGTGTTTTCTTTAATAATTACACGAATGTCTTACCCATACCATCAGTGTCCAGTATAAAGTTTTAACATTAGTTGTATAGTAAAGCTATTTGTAGCAAGCAGAAAAGACCACATTAGGAAATATAAATTTTTGCTTTTGCTATTTCCACATTGCAAGTAGCAAACTGTTTTTAAAATGCATACGACTGTATCTGTTGTTTATTACTAATACGGCCTGTAAATAAATAACAAAATACCAAAGTTATTGTGAATATAGTTTCTGCAGATATTCGCATTTCGACAACTTTTGTCTCTTCAGTGTAGATAAAATCAAAACATTTGAAAATCCATTAACCGAAATATGTTTAAAAACTGATAGAGAACAAATTACCAACAAGATCTAAAAAGGCAAATCAAAACCGTCTAAGAAGAAAGCTATGCATGAGGGAGATACTCGTTTTTCAATAAGTATTTATTTCAAAAACGTAGAATCATTGTTTCTGTTACCTCAACTTTAAATATGTAAAAATGACTGTACATTTGGATGAGAAATTCAATTTTGAAGATCAGCAATGATTCATGTATCAATGCAATATTAATGATAAAAATGGAAAAATGCAGTAACTTTTTCGTCTGCAGAAGACTATACTATTGCCAGTGCATCAAAACATTAAGATGCACCAAGAATTACACCATGTCTGTTAAATGAAAGACAAAAAGCATAAAAATCCAAATTCAATCGAAGACAGCTAAGCAAGAGTAAGATATTTATTATTTGATACCGAGATTCATCTTTTAAATGACGAGGAAAAAATATAAAAAATTTAAAAAAATGTGACAGCATTTAGATGCTTTACTGAAAATAATAGATAACAAAATTGTGCTTCGTCTTTTAATAGTATCCTGGTATCATAGAATGCAATAATTTGGTATTATTTTGAAGAAGTTGAATTAGCAATATGAAATCAGGAACTTAATTGATAAGTAATTATGCTTATAAGTTTACGAACAAAATTTGTTTTTAAAATACGGAAAGAACACAAACCATAAACCAATCAAATGGCGAAACATGTGTGACTTATTAGACTGTCTCAGTCACTGATTGGTCAATACATGTGAGTCTCGGTCACTGATTGGTCAATGACGTTAGTATACTTGCAATTTCTAAAATAGTACGAAACCATATGTTGATGAATATGTCTTCTAATTTTTGTTTTTTTATTGCATATCCCTCTCTCATAGCTCTCTCCGTAGCTGATTTTTTTCCCTATTTTTAGATCCAATTGGTGATTTGTTCTCTATCAACTTTTACATATATTTCGGTTAATGGATCTCCAACTGTTTTGATTTGATCTGCACATGTATCATGTTTTTTTGGTCATAAGTCACTTTGAAATTCAGAAAACAGGTAATGCACAAAATTTTATATACTTCCAATTATATTTTCATATATTTTAAGGCAATATTAAAAGGTAATGGAAATTGAAGGAAAACTCTAGAGAGAAATGTTTCCCGCCAAAATTTTGACGTGTTATATCTAGAAAATTCTTACATGGATTTCAATTTTTTTTCCTCGTGTTATTCTATTAGCAAAGTTCTTCAAAACAAAAGGTTATAATTTTAATTCTAATTACAAAATTTCTGACACTCGTACTCCCTTAAAAAGATTTCAATAAAAATCTTAGATATCGATCAGTCCGAAAAGTCATTGTGTGAAATTATCTCCCTTCTTAACATGCTAATGAGCTGGGCGTCTACTTCATCAGCCATATTTTAGAAACACGCGGTCTGTTGATGGTGCATAGTAACGGCTGGATATTAAGCTTGTTCGGGTATATAAATCACAAAGGAACGATGCCTTAAATAAAACAAAAACATTTACAAAGTAAAAGTTAACAATTTGTCTGCTATTGCACGTTAAATTGTTTATAGTTGATGTCAAATGTCTTCAATGCGACAACACTTAAATTAATCTGGCGACAATAAAATATCATTAAAAGGCAAAAAATTACCGGAGGCGGACACAGTTTCTGTATTAAAAGATAGCCAAAGGATTAATCTTGAAGGGGAAATATGAAATAATTGATTCCAAAGATGTATATTTCAATGATCCAAAATGATATCCCGTAACAAAGGTGTAAGAGAGGGTGTTATTTTCCATTTTATTTATTATTTGGCGGTAAATGTTATTTATAAACACTGCCAAGGCACTCACAGGGGTCAATGTACCCCATTATGATAAAATTATACGAAATTAATGGGAAGGTTTTCTGTTTCTAAATATTTATTTGGAACGGTAGTCGAATGTTTCATTTAATCTGTTCCATTTAATCCATTAAAACAAACAAGCGACATCAAGATGTAGACAGGAATAAAAGCCTTGTCCTTGATAAACTGGAATTCTCTATGTATCGTGTGCGTTTTTGTCACATGTACATTCACTCCATATCATTTCATTTTTCCTATAGACAAAAAATTTAAATAACGATCACCTGAATGGGCCTCTGACGTTAAGTTATATTATTATAATTATAGGTAAATTCGATTTCATTTCTAGAATAGAGCCAGTATTATAGCAGAATCGACGAACCTTGGGGTTTTATACTGGGAAATTGTGTGGAAGGGCTGAAATGAAATTTTGCGCACGTGTTGATCAATTCTTTATGAATCAGTATGCCAATTTTGGAGAAAATCTGGAGATGTATATTTGAGTCATCAAGAATGATAGACACCAACTTCAGTCCACTTATACCGCAATTTACACACTAATAACAAATTTTACAATCAAACGGCGAACATTTACATTATTTCTGAACCTTAATGAAATACACGATTTAAAAAATCATTGAATTTTCTAATTAGAAACAACTTTTTGGAATCTGTAACTACGGAAAACAATCTAAGTAGACCTTTTTGTTTCGTTGAATGAAGAGTTCCATTTCTTTTGTTTAAAACAAATCACTGATCGGCCCTCGATTGTTATATTTTCCTATTTTAAAGTTATCGGGCAGTAAATGTAAAAATTTAACTAATTCAATTTGGGAATTTATCATGATAAATTGGAATTCAAGAGAGACTATATATTTCTCTAATTCTAATAATAAATCTCTGATATATTTCTGTAATTCTTGCACTGCTTATACAATTTTACTTACTTTTGAAAAGGTTATTGCTAATTTTAATGATACAGATTTATTGGTTTCTTTGTTTGCTTTTATTTAATACAAGTGTTGTCACACATATTCTGAAACGCCTTTTTTGTGGAATAATAATCGTTGCCTGCAAATAAAAACATCACGTGTAAGGTCTGACGTCAGTATATCAGTATAAAAACAAAAACATGTTCGCTGAAGCTCGAGTTTTAATGCCTCATTATTTTTACTAGAAATATGATAATTGACATTTTGAGTATTGACAGCAAAATTTTATTCATGAATTATGTCGTTTCCAATGAGTGATCATTCCGTTGCACGCAAGTAGCATCAGTTGTAAACTTGACACTTTGAAAACAAACAAAAAAAAGATGGTAAGACTGGTATTTTTGAAATGGCTTATTATGGTGGCACATAGTATTTTCTTAAATATTATACCTTTCCAATTTTTTTATGCAAAATTCATAATTATAAAAAGTATATTTCTTGCCATTGTCAAGAATACAATTAATTACCGGTAAATAATTCAAATACTGCTGTATACTTCGCGACTATTTACCCGTCAGTGAGTAGCACTACGATGACTTTTCACGAGCTTTTCAGTGACGATGTTCATAAGTCAATGGGCGTGTCAGTTCCGAATGAGTGACATGTATCGGGTCATGTACCAAGGAAAACATTAAGTGACATTTTTTTATTTCTTTTTCATTTAAAAAATGCAAGATTCGGTCTAATAAAACACTTATTTACTGGCTATTCGAACAATAGCAAGTTTATGGTTCCCCTCGACACCAACTATTTCCCTCCTCGAAGTTGTATCTCGGGATTACCATAAACTTTCTATTGTTCTCATAGTCAGTAAATAACTGTATATTATGTTCTTGGAAATTTGGTTTTTACTTGATCAATCTGCTTCATAATTGTTAGCACAGGATCTGAGAAAAGTTCATGAATAAATCTCATTTTAAGCAGGTTAATTAATCTTTTCTTTTATCTTTTCATTTTGTGTAAAACTACTGACATCTTTTACGTTGAAGGCGTAATTTATCTGTCGCTTTAATCGCATTTTGGACCAATTAACATTTGCATCATGACGTAAAATAGCATTTTATTACGATTTCTTTTTAGACTTAGAAGGTTCTAACTTTTATCATCGAGAGATTATATAAGTCATTAACTTGAAATACATTCTTGTAATGATACTTTGATATTTTTCGACAACCACATCATGCTTACATGAATATGGAAACGATTACAAAAAGCAAAAATTCTGAAATGAATGATACAAGTATATTCATTATGGTAGAACAATAACATGAATTCAGTTTCATAGCTTACTTGTCATATCAGTTTCTAATTCGTTTTAAAGCTCCTCTCTTTATCAGTTGAACAACAAATATTAATATTATTTTGTTGTTGTTGTTGTTGTTGTTCTGTAGGCGTCATTTCGACAACTTAATGTCTCTTCAGTGCAGATATAAAAAATATATTTAAAAGCTCATAAAGAACAAATAACCTAAGGGTCCAAAAAGGAATTCAAAAATCAAACGAAAGGTAGGTAGAACTCTACATTAGAAATGTCATCCTTATTTTTGTACAATCAATAAACTATACGTATTGTAACTTTTCAATGATCGGTTTTGAACCAGCACCAAGATACTGGTCAACTAGACCACTGATACTATCAATTCGCCGTTTCAGAAACTAAAGCATTGTGGGTAGAGCGTACACCAAAACACGTTGATTGGTCAAGAACGTAAAAAACGTAGAGTCATTGGTCGAAAATCGATTGTTCGTACACCAAAATTTCAAATACAATCACAGTACCCACAATTCCTTAGTTTCTGGAACGGCGAATTAGGTGAATGCATCACTTTACTAACTTGAATCTAGCTGAAGACCATATGTATCCCGACCATCTTGAGATCTTGTCAAACTCAATAAATGTGTCTAACAAACAGAATTACTTTATATCCTATTTGAAATTTATCATCCTACACTGATCTCATTGATACAGAGAAAACTGTTTCTGTTTTTGATAAGCCATGGAAAATATGTTAGTTTCTGCTGAAAGAGATGTAGAAAAACGCGAGCGAGGTTATATTACTGAAGCTAAAGTTCGTCCTTTAATAAATTACACTATATCCTAAAGAAATTTAGATCTGGACTGGTCTTCCAAACCGACTTTATTTCAATTCTTTCATTCCTCTTTATGCATATGTTTTCAACTGAATTTTCAAATCTGGCTGAAATATTTATCATAAGTTGAATCTCTATGCGACCATATCTTTTCAAAAGGTACATATCTCGTCTACATCATATCGAAATTTCAACATACCTTTAAAGCCTTCCAATAGAGGTCCGAAATTCGAGAAAACCTCATCACGAAACATGTATGAGCACAGTCTAAAAATTGTGCATTCATAGTATACCAGAAAACCCCTAGGATAGGTATTAATCAATTATAAAGACAGGATAACAGTAAACACCTATAATGACCGAAAACTACAAAAACAAGCCACAATTCACAAGCGAACTGTAGTAGAAAAACACTAATGAAGACAAGAGGCAAACATAAATAACGATAGGAACTCTTGATAGCCAGACTTGGTACCGGTACTAGCAAATGCTAGCGGTAAGTTTAATCAATTTTTGATGCTATTAAGCTATTATTATTACAATTAAGCTTGCTCTCAAAATAAGCTTGACACATCAATGTTTTAACAGGTGTACCGTTTATGTCATTCCGATATGAATTTTGAAAGGTACAAGTATAAATATTAATATTTAGATTCCATTAAATCTCGTTCAACATATTTGCCAAGCCCTGATTGGCTGAAACAGTGGATTGACACATATTAACAGCGCCAAGTGCAATTGCTGCACTTTATCATGTTTTTCTACGAAGTAAATCTTGATCTAAGTTTGTTTAATGTTGACAATAATATATATTTACAATGAACAAATAAAGAGTGTAAATGTACATGGACAAAATCATTATAAATATATAGTAAAATCAAGCAAATGGAACAACGCTTTCATTGTTGTTATTCATCTTGAAATCACCATGCAATCATTACAAGCATTTTCCTTCTTTTCATCACCATTGATTAAGCATATCCACTTATAGCTGTAAAACGTGGAAACAACACCAAAATATTTCTTTTATTATAATAAATCATAATTAACGATTCATGCTAAGATCTCAGAGTATTTTTCTATAGGTATTGACATGTGTCTTGGTCGAGGGTGATGTCCTCGTTCTCTTTAAAGCTACGTAAAAGGATTTTCTAGCTGACAGTTTAGAGGCGAGCACTCTTTGACACAACTTTCTAAATTATATTTTGTCACATTTTTTTGTTTTTCAAGATTGTTTTCATCGAGTCAGTAGTCTGCTTGTATTGGATTTTATTCCTATAGGGAAACAGGATAGAGAAAGGGGAGGTGTGGGTACCTATAAACCGGTTTAACTCTACCGCTAACTTTTCTTAGTGCTAGTATCGGCTATCCTGAGTTCGTTTAGTAATCTATGTTTGTCTAAAGTCTGTTATGTGTTTTTCTTGTGCGGTTCCCTTGTGGATTGTGGCACCTGACTGTAATTTTCGGCCATTGTATGTTTTTTGTGGTATTATTTTCTATATAATCTTTTATATAGTTTAAGATTTTTACAATATTTCATTTTTTTTTTGGTTGTTTTCACAGTACTAAAGCTACACAAATATATTCTGTTAACTCGCATTATATATTTGATTTTTCTATAAAACAAAAGCTACACAGATGCAATGCTTCTATTATGCAACAAAATGTCACCTCCCTTACATCAAAGAATTTGCTTTCTGAGTTATGCACTTGAAATAGTCTAAGATGTTGTTGTTGTCATACAAATAGTATGGTAAATGCAGCAATTGATTCAAAATTGTCAAGAAGCAAGAAAAAACATTTTTTTAATTATTTTTTGAACTCATGAGGAATATCAAGTCTGTGAGTTAGCGGGAAAGCACGATATATTAAAGATAGTAGAAAATTACCGAAAACCCACCTAGGTGCATTTATTTTCTTTCCAATGCTTAATTATATAATGTTTAAACCAAATAACATAATGAGATGATTGTAAATTTATGAAAAGTATGACAATTTCAAAATCAGAAGATAAAATTTTGACTTGGCTCTTATTTTGATATAATGGACTCTATCATGACGATTTAATTGTTTAACAGATGGTACAGTTTTAGATTTCTAATTTTCAATGTTCACATCACCCTGCATATATAAGCACCACTCATGCTTCAAAAGATCATTGTATAAACAGCAGACAGAATATATCGCACCTCAATTAGAGTTGTCGCCTTTGGTCGCATCACCGAAGACATGAAATTCGTACATATTGAAAACATGTCCCAAAAATGTTAAATTCCTGTGTAAAATTAGTTTACACTTGATGTTTTTAAACTTTTACACACCATTAGCCCCTCTTATATAACTTCGATTTGTACCACAAATGTCTCATAAATACATGTATCAATATTTTAGCATGTTTTAAATTTCCCACATATTCCGTTTTTAGGTTTAACCCACAATATCATTTCTTTCACATTTCAAATGATTTTCCCTATTTCTAAATTTGGCTAGAAAATTTACAGTAAATTTAACCTTTATCAAACCATGTATTTTCCGAAAGGTACATTTGAAGTGTACACCAGATCAAAGTTTCAGCATCCCTTTAAGGCCTTCCAAGAGAGTTTCATAGGTAAGAAAAGCCCATCTATAAATATACATGATCACAGCCAAAAACTTGCTCATACAATAAGTATTCAAAGGATCATTCTAATCCATCAACCTTGGTCTCAAAATAAACAAGATATATCAACAGGTGAAACACTGATTTTGTTGCGACATATTTTTCGAAAGGTGCAAGAATTAAAATCTATATGTATTAATATTCTAAAAGACATTGAAGACATTGAAGAGACATAAATTGTCGAAATGTGCATATGCAGAAAGTAAATTAACAGTTATTCGTTACCACTGGGTCGATGCCACTGCTAGTGGACTGTTAGTCCCCGAGGGTATTCACAAGCCCAGTAGTCAGTACTTCGGTGCTGACCCGAAAGCCGATTATTTTTGAAATCTTACAATATCTATTTTTTTTGTAAATTGTTGAAAACTAAGGGATATCTCCCTCATGCAAAGCTCTGTCCTTAGCTAATTTTGGCTTTACGTTTATATCATATTGGTTATTTGTTCTCTATCAGTTTTCAAACATCTTTGATTTTATGGTATTCCAAAAATTTAGATTTTATCTGCACTGAAGAGACATAAATTGTCGAAATGCGCATATGCAGAAAGTAAATTCACAGTAACTTCGGTATTTAGTTATTTATATATATTCCAATCTCTGATTGGCTGGATTGGTGGTTTGACAAGTATATGCTAATGCCTTGAACAATAAAGACATGAGAAATGAATTAGCAAAGAGATTATACACTTTGAGGTTTACCTTTATGACTAAATTAACATCAAATGTTGTTCATACCAACAAATACCTTAAAACAGAACCGAAACATATTCGTACAACAGTTCTCAGAAATAGACACACACACAATTTTCATGAACATTAAAGTATATGAAAATGATCTACCATAAGTTCATAATTCAAAAAATGGTTAAAGCAAATTTTACTGTTCATATTTTTTTACCTCAATTGTGACATTTCAGTGCAATCGAAGAAATTCCATTACGTAAATGAAAAAATATCTCAATATCTTATTTCCAAGTGATCTGAGACTATACATTAATACTAAATGTTGCCTGACATAAAATTGAAGAACTTTATAACGGTGTCATGTTTTTCCACTTAGATATATTGAATTGATGAGTTGATCTTGTTTTTCATCTAGATGTACATATATCATTGAAAAGATTCTCTGATTTTCACTTTCCTGTGGTCCCCATGTCACCCGTTTGACACAAAAGCCTTAATGTAGACTAAATCCAATTATTATTTTTTCTTAAATGCCAATAATTGATAAATGACAAAATATCGGAATAGTATGGGAAGAGTGGACATACAAAGGGCAAAAAGAAAAACGCATGCGCAAAATTTATGGAGATATGGTTGGCAAATAAAATTCCCAAATACAACTGGTCTCTAACCGTTTCAGGAAATTTACCAAAACAGGAAGCAAAATGTCAATTTAAAGTAGAAATGACTTGTTTTCGTTAAAACGAATTCTTAATATACTTATGGTATTGGAATACCGGTTTGAAAACAGTTTTATACTTTAAAATACTTTGGCTACTGACAAGAGTATAGCCTTAAAACGAATATTAGAATCATTTGAGGACTGTCTAGTGACATATCTTATGGTGTGTAGAAAAGATTCCAAACTTTGGTCTTAAGTGCTTCTTTTATCATTGATTAGATTAGAGAAACAAATTTGAGTGGCATAACGATGGCATGAATAGGCAGATATTATTTCAAAAACATTTGAAAAAAAATGGTGGCATTATTTGAGAATATAAAAAAATAAAAGCAACCAGTTTTAACAAAATGAAGCTGCATTGTACTGATATATAAAAATGAATATTATGAAAAATATATGTGTTTTCGGTTTTGGTTAAAGACACTAAAATTCAAAAGTTTTCATTGAAATCGATATTCTCAACAAGCGCTATGATTTTAAACTAGCAATGTACATTATTAGAAGAGCAATGAAGAAATAAAATCTTGTGCGCTATTGTTACATGATTATATATAATGAGTTAAACTCATTGGACGTACACATATGCGCCGTAAAATGCAAAATAAAAAAAAAACATGTGTTTATCTTTTAAAACTAATTGAATTTCCATGGAGAAACACAAATAATTGGTTGATTTTTTAAGTTAATGTGGTCTTAAGACACCCAAAATTTGTCCTAAATTTGTATCTTAAGTTAGAAGATGTCCGATGTACCCACTTAGGACTATGATTTGTCATCTGATGGTCTTATGAAATGTGGGCCTGGGTGGCGAGTGGTTAAGGCAGTTCTACTACCTATACAACCACTGTAGTCTATCACAATTGCGGTGTGAGTTCACGCCCCACTTTGTAATGACAAAAAATTGTGCACTTGAGTTACTATGGTGTCAGTCACCTGCACAAGGTTGGTGGTTCTCTACGGGCACTCCAGCTTCCTCCACAACTAATTATGACCGTCATGAAATGGCTGAAATACTGCTGAAAGTGACGTTAAACCCCATATCAATCAATCAACAATTTTATGAAAGTCTTAGCCATAAAACACCTTTGATGACATGGGCCTAGGTCAGAGGATAACTAGCGTATCGGAAACCTTACTTTGAATTACTGAAACGATACATAATTTAAAGAAAAGGGTTTAGTCTACACGTGTTCCCTATATAACAGCAGAATAATTGTACTAGAGTATAAAATTTACTTGCATTTGATGACAAAATACTTAATCTCTTTAAAACGGAACTTTTAGCTTATTGCACACGGTTTGTTGTTTCTTATATCAAACAAGCTGTATCATTTTTGTTATTCATGTACAACAATGAAGCCAAATTTGCAGTAAAATTTAGTTAATCTTTAAGAAGATCCGAAATCAAAATATTTAAATATAGAAAGATACACAACCTGCAGGGCCTATAAGATACAAGAAATCAGATATGTAGAGCATCACGTGAGGAAGTTTTTCAGTTTAATCAGAATTTTCTTAACCTATGATATTGCTACCATTTTTCTGGCCAGTATGGGTGTACTTGATGACTGGACTCTTGCTTTAAGTAATTGGTAATGAATAACAAAATGTAGCAATTGTAGTAAATTTTAGTTTTGAAAATGGCCATTTCGTCAACATACTTCAAAAGACATTTCATACTATTTGAGTAATGCAAATAAATATATGTACTCGTGTATTTTTCATCGCTATATTTGTCCGGCAATCGCGCTTTCAACAATGTTATAATGCAATAAAAGAAACTGTGACATTGTATGACATTTAGTCTATGTAAGAGACTGTGTGTACTCTTCGTTTTACTAGAATTCAGCTGCCTATAAACTTTCAAGGTAAATGCCAGACATATTTTTTATCATCTGCTTTGATTTTTTTCTGCTATTTTCACTTAAAGTACGTATATTTGTATATACTAA
The DNA here is from genome assembly GCA_002080025.1 of Modiolus philippinarum. Taxonomy (NCBI): domain Eukaryota; kingdom Metazoa; phylum Mollusca; class Bivalvia; order Mytilida; family Modiolidae; genus Modiolus; species Modiolus philippinarum. The sequence goes on along the minus strand of MJUU01016096.1, from coordinate 131,408 downwards.
AATATTATTTATTATATTTAATAATCTATAAAAAAGGGGGGGCTTCCTTTAACCCTACCGCTGGCTTTTGCTATTGCCGGTACAAAGTCCGGCTGTCCCGAGTTCCTATCGTTGTCTACGTTTTTCTTTTGTCTTATACGTGTTTTTCTTGTGTAGTTCCCTTGCAAATTGTTGCATGTAATTATAATTTTCAGCCATTGTAGGTGTTTCCTGTTATCCATTCTTTACATTCCTGTTATGTTTACAATTTCAAGTGTCAAGTATCTTTATTCTGATAATATGAATCGCATTCTCATTGGACTACTAATCTACATATTTGATATTTGATTCCGCTTCCGGAAATGATAGAAACAGCTTGACCTTGTAATACTGACAAGCCCATACAATCTACCCTCGCAAACCAAAACTGATCATTCTGCCAAAAACCGAACGTCTGGTGATAACTAGCGAGTTAGAGACATGATTTAAATAACGATACCTAATTTGAAGGAAAAAATGAGTTAAAAAGTGTTGTCTTGTTGATAGGAAATAGAGATGCTAACGTTTCTTTTATCGCAAACAGAATATGTTTCAGAATGATAAGTAAGGCAGATAATGATGAAAACATTCTTGCAATAAATATATTCATGGCGAATCAGGTTAAATGCAATCACATGGCGGCTATCCTGACATGATTAATATAAACAAATGTTAATTGTGAGGCGTTATTTGTAGTCTTTCCTCTATTTACTATTTGTAGGATAATGCCGTCAGTAAACTACTGGTGCTTTTCAGTCCTTGATACCTTCTTACTCGAAAGTTCTATATAATAATTAATAAAACAAAAATAATAGGAAACACTTACAATGGCCGATAATTATAATCACATACCACAATCAACTAGGGAACTGCAGAAGAAAAACACTAAAAAGACAAAAGACAAACGTAGACATCGATAGGAATTCGGAATAGCCAGAGTTAGTACCGGGACTAGCAAGAGCCATCGGTGGGGTTAATGAACCGGTGTTTTTGGCGCCCAAACCTCCCGTTTCTCTATCCCGTTTTTCCTATAATATAATAAACATACACATAAAACAAGCATTTTAATTGTCTTACCTCATAATAATCTAGAAATTATCTATATGCTTAAAAGTCGTCTCAAAATTTGTGGCATCAAACTCAATTGAAAACGCTTTAAAGTATATTTATCGGGGGGCAAGGAAAGACAGCATGTCAATATTGCAGATTTGTTAAACATCTGGTAGACAAAAAAAAGAAGAAAACAACCCCCAAATGTTAATGCAGGATTCTGTTTGTAGGACGATGTGTTAATATTTTAGAGCATTAATGCTCTGAAAAGTACAACAAAAGATAGCCTTCATGTGGTCATTTGATTAACTTGACTTTCAAAATGGATATTTATATAAATTTCAAGAAATGTTTTTTTCTTTACTCTTTACTCAACTTTTGTAAAATATTTTGTACAAAAGCAGCAATAATTACAATTTTTGTTTGCGATAAAAGAACTTTCTGGGCAGAAGTATCGGAAGGTCTTAAAGAAACCAGAGGTAAGTTTCCAGACGTTGTAGACGGTAACACGATAAAGCAAAGGCATTTTTTAAAATATGCGTCGTTTTTTGAGAGTTTTGAGAGTTCACACTGTTAGTGCTTTAGTTTTTTGTGTTGTATATGAAGTGGTTGTGTGTTCTTGATTTTGCCTTGTCTCTGGACTTTGATTTATGTAATCTTGTGCTTTGTTCCTTCGGTATTCTACTGCCGTTGTTTTATCAACAAACGTGTATAGCGAGTTATCATCAGGTATTTTGTTTTGGCAGTATATGAAATTTTATTAGATACGGTCGATAATATGGTACTTATCCATAAGTTCAGTCCGAAAAGTCATTGTTTGAAATTATCTCCCTTCTAAACATGCTAATGAGGTGGGCGTCTACTTCATCAGCCATATTTTAGAAACACGCCGTCTGTTGATGGTGCATAGTAACGGCAGGATATTAAGCTTGTTCGGGTATGTAAATCACAAAGGAACGATGCATTTAATACAACAAAAGCATTTACAAAATAAAAAAAAAAGTTAACAATTTGTCTGCTATTGCACGTTAAATTGTTTATAGTTGATGTCAAATGTCTTCAATGCGACCACACTTAAATTAACCAAAAATAAATTAGCGACAATAAAATATTATTAAAAGGCAAAAAATACCGGGGACGGACACAATTTCTGAATAAGGAGATAGGCAAAGGGTTAATCTTGAAGGGGAAATATGAAATAATTGATTTCAAAGATGTATATATCAAAGATCCAAAATGATATCCCGTAACCAAGGTATAAGTGAGGGTGGTATTTTCCATTGTGTTCATTATTTGGCGGTAAAAGTTATTTATAACTCACGGGGATCAATGTACCCCATTACGATAAAATTATACGAAATTAATGGGAAGGTTTCGAGATTTCTGTATCTAAATATTTATTTGGAACGGTAGTCGAATGTTTACTGTTCCATTTAATCCATTAAAACAAACTATAGACAAAAAATCAAATTACGATTACCTGAATAGGCCTCTGACTTTGAGTTGTAATCATGACATATATAGGTAAATTCGATTTCATTTCTACAAATAGAGCCAGTATTGCCGCAGAATCCACAAACTTTGGGGTTTTATTCTGGGAAATTGTGTGGAAGGGCTGAAATGAAATTTTGCACACGTATTGATCAATTCTTTATGAACCAGTATGCCAATTTTTTTAGAAAATCTGGAGATGTATATTTGAGTCATCCAGAATGATAGACACCAACTTCAGTCCACTTATACAGCAATTTACACACTAATAACAAACTTTACAATCAAACGGCGAACATTTACATTATTTCTGAACCTTAATGAAATACACGATTTAAAAAAATCATTAAATTTTCTAATTAGAAACAACTTTTTGGAGTCTGTAACTACGCAAAACAATCTAAGTAGACCTATTTTGTTTCGTTTAATGAAGAGTTCCATTTCTTTTGTTTAAAACAAATCACTGATCGGCCTGAGTTCTGAATACTTTTTGTTTTCAATTGTTTCAAATAACTACTACGAAAAGTATGATTGCACAAACTCATTTTTGCAATTAAAATTCATCATTACAATCATGTAGCGTACGAGATTTTTTTTTCGTCGTAGTTCGTTTCATTGAACATTGACAGTTTGAAAACTTCCCACCTGTTGATTTCTCTTAATTAGGATATTGATTTCAATGAAAACTTTAGGATTAAAGTGTTTTAACCAGAACAAAATACATATATTCATAATTTTTTGTATCAGTAGAACTACATTGTAGTAAAACTAATTGCAATCAATTATTTAATATTCACAAATGATATCATTATTTTCTAAGATATTTTTTGCATGATTTTCTTCCCGTTCATGGCATTAGAAGACCACTAAAATTTGTTTTCCTAAGTTACTCAATGATAAAAACAGCACCTGAGACCAAAGTTCTGACATCTCTCTAAGATGATCTTGGGACAGCTTCGGTGTACCCTCTAAGATATGTCATAAGATGGTCCTACTTATTTATCCTAACATGTGTAACAACGGAAGTAGAATACCGAAGGAACAATGGAGTGGTATCCACAAAAATCTAAAGACATGGCAAAAAACGAGAACATAAAAACAATGACGTTAGACAGCTACAATGCACAGAAATAAAAAACACAACATTTAAAACCAAGGCACTCACAATGTAAACTCCCATGAAACTGAGAGTGACATCAGGTGCTTCTGAAGGGTAAGCATCTCCTCTGTTAACGGCACCCGTCACAGTGTGAGTGAATCAATCTAAGAAAAAGTCAAAATTGGTATAGTCAAATCCGGGAAGACGTGATTCTAACTAAATATGTACGCTTTCATTTGGGACACTGACACGTCATATCCTTCAATGATGTGATGGTGACGGCCATAAATTTGTTTGTAGAATACTTTCCTAAGAACGCGGCCCCTGTTCGTAAATATATTTATTCTGAAAGATATAAATTGATAAATTGATAAGTATGGTTGCTTAGTACAATTTAAAAAAAAATGTAAGTGGTCTTTTGGTGTTTTAGGAAATTTGAATAGCATTTTGGAATTATAATTATTCCGAATAAATCTTGTGGGTTTTTTATACTTACAATAGCTAAAATATATATACCCACGGGGACCAACAGTCCACCAGCAGTGGCATCGACCCAGTGGTAAAAAATAACCAAATACTGAAGTTACTGTGAATTTAATTTCTGCATATGCGCATTTCGACAACTTATGTCTCTTCATTGCAGATAAAATCTAAACGTTGGGAAGACCATAAACTCAAAGATATTTAAAAACTGATAGAGAACAAATAACCAATATGATCTAAATGTATAGCCAAAATCAGCTAAAATTAACAGTTGATTTTTTTCGACTTTTCTGTTTTTAATTCAAAAAGCCATGTCTTTGGTATTACATTCTTAACTGCAGAAAATTCTGAAATCCAATTCGTTTTACATTTTGATTTACTCAACATTACATCCTGGCTTATTTCCCCTTCATTATTCAAAAGATCATTAACGTAAATGATGTCGCTATTAACCCAATTTATAAAACATAAACTTTTATTATCGAGTGTTATATATCTATTACCCCATATAACTTGTTCTTTTATTTCATGGAAACTTTTTGGTATTTTCATTTTCTGCCAATTCACTTTAATCCAACACTTCAACACTTCTTGATAAAACTCTGGTATATATTTGACAAAATATTATTATTTTTTTCTGCTAACATATTCATAGTAAATGCTAGCCAATTTTTACCACAAGTGGCATAATATTTATATGGAATGAATTTCCACTTTGGTAGACCTTCACTAAAAATAGAAAAAAGAAGGGAAAGGGGAATGTGTCAAAGAGACAACGACCCCAAAGGGGAGTAATAACAACTGATCTTCAATTAACGGTGAGAAAACCCCACACCCAACGGCAGGTCGGAGTCGGTCCCTGATTAAAGAGTAATCAAGTTCAGCGAAATAAACATCATCCTAGACTCCTATAGACATAAAGTAAACAAACTAGAAAAAAGACAAGACACACAAAGGCTTAATAAATTTCCTGACTTAGGACAGGTGCAAACCTGCTGCGGCGGGGTTAAACTAGTTTTATTGGGCCCAAACATTCCCCCTATAGCCAATGTGATAAATAAAAAAACAATCGTAACAACAGTAAAATTCAGTTGGCAACAGGACTGAGTCAATTGTGAAAAATGAAATTGAAAGAACTATTATACGGACATAAACATGAAATCACAAGAGACTACTAACAGTTAACTGACATGCCAGCTCCAGACCCATTACCAACTGACAAAGTAAGTTATGTACCCTCAGTATACAGCTTCCACCAAGATCCCTTCCTTTGAGGAGTTTAGCATAACGATTTCATGCATATACCGGAATCCATTTCCCAAGACGATTTGAGATAAAATAACATTCAATATCTATCATTTTTAAACCACCCTCATAATAATTACCTATTAATGTTTTTCTTTTAACTCTGTCGGGTTTGTTATCCCATATGAATTTAAAGCATTTATCTTCGATTTCTTTCCTGTATTTATCTGGCACTATACATACATTGACAATAAATGTAAATAGTGGAATAATGAGTGATTTGATAATAAGTAGCTTACCAAGAATTGTAAGATTCATTTTTGTTCCAATTCCTTAACATGCTAGTCATTTTATCTATTTTGTTTTTCCAGTTGAACTTTTCACATTCTTGTTTATTATTTCCAGTAAATATTCCCAAAGCTTTTACAGGTTTTTGCGTCCAACTAATGTTTTCAATCTTGTCTTTAGAATGTTATAGCTTACCGATTCATATACTTTCAGTTTTGTTTCTATTAATTTTTAAACCGGAAAAGGGACCAAAATTTTCTATTTCATTCACAGCTAATATAATATATTCTTTATACCTAAAAAACAAAGTTGTATCATCTGCTAATTGTGTTATCTTAATACTATGTGTTTAATTGTCAATTCTCATTTGAAAACCCTTATATTGTTGCTTAATCTTAAAGCCAAATTTCTACTGCAATGACAAATAATAGAGCAGACAAAGGACTTCCTTGTCGGCTTTCAGTTTATCAATCTTAATGAAAGTTTAAAACAATGTTCCTTGGCATAAAAAAAATGGCTGTGGTTGGTTTCTGATTTTGTTGCCCCCCCCCCTTTTTTTTTTAAAAAAGAGACCAAAATAGGCAAAATTGGATGCTTTTACACATTTGCCTTTAGAATTTTATCATTTATCATATTTTGATTGGGTTTCTTTCATTGTACTCCTGAGGAAATTTTCAATCAGTAATGTGTCAATGGTTTTCATTTCGAATGCACGGTTTATGAGATAAATGAGGTCCAAAGGGGACGAATTTAAAAAAATTTATTTTTATACTCCGAGCTTGATTTTGATGCAGTTTTTTTTCAATGGATTCCTTATGAAAATTAACAAGTGCATAATTATTAGATTTTTGATAACTTGTTTCCTTTCAGAGTTGTAAGGGGTCTAACAGGGCCAAAATTGCAAATGTGCAGATTACCTAAAATTTTTATTTTTCGTCTGATTTTGATGGGATTTTTTTTCTTTAGATTCCTTTTGTTGTAAACCTTCAGTAATATGTAACAAATTTTTCGTAGCTCTTACAGTTTCCAAGCTTTCAGGGGTCAAAGGGGCCAATTTGCAATTTTCCAAAATATGTAAAATCTCTATTTCTCATCGGATTTCGATGGGATTTTTATATTACCGCAAACAATTTGAGGTGGTATTATGGTATGGAGCAGTCGTCGTTGTCATCGTTGTGGTTGTCTGTAAACACTTCAGTTGTTGGTAAAGAACTTAAGCTTCAGTTGAGCAATCTTTATGAAATTTTAACACAATGTTCCAAGGTACAAAATGATGGCTGGGATTGTTTTGGGATTTTGTAACCCCACCCGTACCAAAGAAAAGACCAAAAAGGGCCATTTGGGTGTTTACTTGTATTTGGCTGTAGAATATTTATTATTTATTGGATATTGATTGGATGTCTTTGTGCACCTGAGGAAATTGCCAATCTGAAATATTGCGTAGTAAGTACCATTCATGAAAAATAGGACCAAAAAGAAGCGAAACAAACAAATTTACTTATTTTTAGCCGAGTTTGATGCAGTTTCTTTCAGTGGATTTCTTATGAAAAATTAACCTAGCGCCCAACTTTTAGATTTTAGGTAACTTGTTTCCTTTCCCAGCTATGAGGGGTCGAACGGGGCAAAAATTGCAAATTTACAGATTAACTAAAATTTTATTTTTTTCATATTTTGATGGAATTTTTTCTTTGATTCCTCTTGATATAAGCTTTTGGTGGTATGTCAACAGATTTGGCATAGCTGTTACCGTTTCCGAGCTATAAGGGGTCAAAGGGGTCAAAATTGCAATTTTTCTGAATATGTGAAATCTTTATTGGTGATCAGATTTCGATGCGATTTTGTCTTTGGATTTTTCTTGTTGTAAGCTTTTTGTAGTATGACAAAAGATTTGGCGTAGCTCTAACCGTTTCCGAGCTTTAAGGGGTCAAAGGGGTCAAAATTGCAATTTCAAAATATGTAAAATCTTTTTTATCGGATTTTAATGGGGTTCGTTTTCGGATTACTTAATTTCACTTCATATGTCAAAATACTTAAGCAAATGACCAAATACCATCATCAACAAAACTTTTACGTTTCCGCGCAAACGAAGTAGAGTTGCATTTTCGTAATTTTAAGATTTATTGCAAGATGCAAATTTTGCATTTTGTTGTAAAAGATTTTGTTCGATATAATTTTTTAATGAAAACCAAACTGTATACATTGCATGTTCGGCAATGATGGCAGACAGATCTGTTTATAAAGTTTTATTGCATTCCTAAACATTTACTGACGGTTTATGCCTCAATAACTTTTGAAAAACTGACATTTGTACAGGTTATTTCGGTATACTTATATAAAAAAAGAAATTAATTAGACAGAATAGGCTTAAGTCGCGTTGTATATCGACAAATTTACAAGTACCCTAACATGTACACTCTTCATTTGAAAATCAGGGGCTGTGACATCCAAAGTATTCCTAAATTCATAAGTCATATCTCAAGACTATTTCCTGGTCATGTTTCAGTCTTATTAAAATATTGTAAAGAAATTATTTTAGAATTAATTATTTCATAAATAAATAGTATTGAATTTACAAAATCTTATGTTTATCTTTATATTGCGTCAACAAATAAATCATTTTTGTCAAGCAGTTTCAGAGTAATCACAAACTAATGATTTTTGCTCTTATCGTCTGATAGATTCATGTCAAATTTTCACAAAAAGGGGTTGCGTTAGAAAAAGCCATTTTATAAAAAAACCACTTTCTTGCTTTTTCAAAAATATTGTTGCATTTTTTGCAATAAAAATGACAAAACATATGAAATTTAAACCACCAGATGTTAAAAAAATTAGTAGATCTACAGGGTTTTACACGCATTCTAACCTCTCTCTGATACTGCCAATGTCTACTGAAATACATGATAATTCTTTACCACACCCATCTGGGAGTTTTGAATTTATTTGATTTTTCTTCGGTAGTGCGACAGTGTTTTACCAGCAGACTAGGCTCCTTGAGCTTGCCGGCAGTTTAGCGGCAAGCACTCCTTTGACCCTTCTTTCAAAATTACGTTTTGTCAAATTCCGTTTTCAAGATTGTGGTCATGGAGTTAACAGTCTACTTTTTGGGGTTTTATTCGTATGTTTACTATACTATAAGGAAAAGGGACATAGAATAGGGAAATTTGTTTACCAATAAACCGGACTAACCCTTCGGCTAGACTTTTATTTGTTCATTAATCCTCTTGCTAGCTTTTGCTAGTGCCGGACTAAGTCCGGCTGCCCCGATTTCCTATCGTTTGTAACGTTTGTCTTTTGGGTTTTTTATCTGCTGTTTAATACTCGAAGCTAGTTTTTTTCCATGAAAATAGTCAAAAATGGGCAAAAATGGCTCAAAATGAGCAAAGTGTTTAAATTTGTCACTTTGAAACATCTGTTGCAAAATAATTTTCACAGCAACCTATGAATTTTCATATATTTGATTTTATAGGGTAAGAATATTGCAAAAATCAAGGTTGGAAAAAATGTTTAATACTTTAAAAATACTTTGACTCTAGACAAGAGTACATCCTTGATACGAA
>MJUU01016096.1:90429-106948 GCA_002080025.1 Modiolus philippinarum | reverse complement strand
TGAATGAAATTTCTAATGTATATAATCGTTTTTTTTTTTTTTTGGCCAGCACCAAAGTACTGGATTACGGTGCTTGTGAATATCTTGAAGGACCTAACAGCTCACCAGAAGCGAAATCGACCCAGTGGTAGGACTGCTGAAAAAAAGGTTACCAACACTTTTGACATATATTTTACGAAAAGATATGAAGTAAATGGTCACGAGACCATAACACATATGTAATTTTTTTATATCATGTCCATTTCAGGATGTTTTGGTACTAATTTCAAACATTTTCAAAAACAAAGTGAAATGAAAGTTTCTTCCTGAACACTAAATCGTTTCTAATAAATTTTTAGAAGAAAATGTTCAGCCATTGTAGGTGTTTCCTGTTATCTTTTCTTCATTAACGATTTCACTATATCATAATAGAGTAGTATATAGGTGGTTACAAAGTCGTATTTCAGGTGGTGGAGCGTGGTGGAGCCGGAAATGACGTCACCGGAAGTCAGGTGACCGGTAGCGGAAGTCACGCGACTGATGTATAACATGCGCAACCGGAGTAGCCCTATTGGAAGCCCTATTCGGCTATATCGACCGGAAATGACGTGTTGGAACAACACGTGACCCCGCATGGGTGTTGTATGACTTTATTACATGACCGGAAGTGGGGGTACTCTCAAGTTTTCCCCATACATAGGCTCGTCCCAGAGAAAAAATTATACCCCAAAAAAATACAAAAATTTGGAAGTATACCCCAAAAAATACCCACTAGAATAAAACACCCCAAAAAATACCCACTAGAATAATACACCCCAAAAAATACCTTCCAAAATTTTAAACCCCAAAAAAATACCAAAGATTTTTTATATTCTGTCATTTGTTTTTTTTCATTGACCAAACTGTCATTGTTCTGCCTGTGCAATGCTATGTAAGACAAGTACAACCATTCCTAGGATTTTTACAAAGCTCTATAAATAAGTGAAGAGTCCATCAAACAATAGGGATACGACGAAGTTTGGTGCTATAAAAAGCCAAATATTTTTATGCATGTTGTCAATCTTCTTACAGAAAACTCATATACCCTATAAAAATACCAACAAAATATGAAACACCAAAAAAATACCACCATGTTATTGTAACCCCAAAATAGCAAAATCTAAAATTTTTACCCAAAAAAAATAGTCCAAGCCTATGTACACAAAATTTTTGGGAGTACCCCCCCCCCCCCTCGGGGCGTAGCCCCATGTGTTAACTGGAAGGGGACTTAATTGAAGCCCTATTCGGGTATTTTGACCGGAAATGACGTGTAAGAACAATACGTGACCCTGCAAGGGTCATGTATGACCTTAGTCCATAATGCATGCGCGACCGGAAGTGGGCGTTGCCCCAGTTGTTAACCTGAAGTGGGTGTGTATCTACCGTAGGTAGCCATATTGACCGGAAAGGATGTGTTGAAAGAGTGCAAGACCCCGCAAGGGTGTTGTGTGACCTTACTACAGTGTACATGCGCGACCGGAAGTGGGCGTAGCATCAGATGTACACCGGAAGTAGGTTATTTTCCCAGTTTGAGACCGGAAGTTGGGTATTTTGCGGAACGACTCGGGCGGGGTCGTTCGGAAGTTGTCGTTATCATTGTATTTCTGAGGGTGTCTTCTATCACGTCCGCGTTCGTCATGGGACATAACTCTTGCTAGTTATTTTCCCGCCATTTTTTAAAAATTTTGTTGATTTCGCTCGAGGCTTAGGCGAGATAACTCGTGATTTATTGATGTTTATGCTAGTTTATATTGATGTTTACCAGTATTAAATACGACTACCGGGTACGTTTATTTGCTGTGCTCGCGTGCTCATTTCACTATATTGCTGCTGCTGATGCTGCTGCTGCGCTAAGTCGATTTGGCTTATGTTGCTGCTGCTGCTGCTGCTGCTGCTGTTTCAAACTTAGAAAAGGGAAAAAATGCAAAATGTGAATTTTGTGTGAATGCAGCCATTATCTACTGAATCCATGGAATATCACTCTGTGTTTCACCAGACTTGTGACTGGCTATATCTGCGTAGTTATAAGATGTATTACCCCTTCTTCCCTATCCCAACTGTCTTTGGTCTATCCTTTTCGTAGGTTAATTGTCTTCGATCGATAGTGGGCCACAATTTTAGCACAGCTAAAAGTATACTCATTAGTCTCTTTAAAATAGAACTAAACATGGTAAGGGTTAAAAATATAATAAGACATTTAATAAGGAATATCATTTAAATAAAAGTATTGCTACGTTAAAACGGATGCGTTGTGGGACAAAATGGATTGAAGGTGTACAGAATACTGAACAATCAAATTGCAGTTCAGCGATTGTTAGAAGAAGAGGACTATAATTCTAGAGAGGCTTAGAAGTATAGATAAGAAATAGGTTACTACAAAATTGGATTGTGGCCCACTATCGACCGAAGACAATTAATCTACGAAAAGGATAGACTAAAGACAGTTGGGATACGGAGGAAGGGGTAATACATCTTATAACTATGCAGATATAGCCAGTCACAAGTCTGGTGAAACACAGAGTGATATTCCATGGATTCAGTAGCTAATGGCTGCATTCACACAAAATTCACATTTTGCATTTTTCCCTTTTCTAAGCTTGAAACAGCAGCAGCAGCAGCAGCAGCAGCAAAAGCCAAAATCGGCCTAGCGCAGCAGCAGCAGCAATATAATGAAATGAGCACGCGAGCACAGCAAAAAAAAACGTACCCGTGAGTCGTATTTAATACTGGTAAACATCAATATAAACTAGCATAAACATCAATAAATCACGAGTTATCTCGCCTAAGCCTCGGGCGAAATCAACAAAATTTCTAAAAAATGGCNGGACCTAACAGCTCACCAGAAGCGAAATCGACCCAGTGGTAGGACTGCTGAAAAAAAAGGTTACCAACACTTTTGACATATATTTTACGAAAAGATATGAAGTAAATGGTCACGAGACCATAACACATATGTAATTTTTTATATCATGTCCATTTCAGGATGCTTTGGTACTAATTTCAAACATTTTCAAAAACAAAGTGAAATGAAAGTTTCTTCCTGAACACTAAATCTTTTCTAATAAATTTTAGAAGAAAATGTTCAGCCATTGTAGGTGTTTCTTGTTATCTTTTCTTCATTAACGATTTCACTATATCATAACAGAGTAGTATATAGGTGGTTAAAAAGTCGTATTTCAGGTGGTGGAGCGTGGTGGAGCCGGAAACGACGTCACCGGAAGCGGAAGTCAAGCGACTGATGTATGACATGTCAACATTGCGCATGCGCAACCGGAAGTAGCCCTATTGGAAGCCCTATTCGGCTATATCGACCGGAAATGACGTGTTGGAACAACACGTGATCCCGCACGGGTGTTGTATGACTTTATTACATGACGCATGTGCGACCGGAAGTGGGGGTACTCTCAAGTTTTACCCATACATAGGCTCGTCTCAGAAAAAATTATACCCCAAAAAAATACCAAAATTTGGAAGTATACCCAAAAAAATACCCACTAGAATAATACACCCCAAAAAAATACCTTCCAAAATTTTAAACCCCAAAAAAATACCAAAGATTTTTTATATTCTGTCATTTGATTTTTTTTTTTTTCATTGACCAAACTGTCATTGGTCTGCCTGTGCAATGCTATGTAAGACAAGTACAATCATTCCTAGGATTTTTACAAAGCTCTATAAATAAGTGAAGAGTCCATCAAACAATAAGGATACGTCGAAGTTTGGTGCTATAAAAAGCCAAATATTTTTATGCATGTTGTCAATCTTCTTACAGAAAACTCATATACCCTATAAAAATACCAACAAGATATGAAACACCCAAAAATATACCACCATATTATTGTAACCCCAAAAAAAACTAAAAAATTTTAGCACGCGAGCACAGCAAATAAACGTACCCGTGAGTCGTATTTAATACTGGTAAACATCAATATAAACTAGCATAAACATCAATAAATCACGAGTTATCTCGCCTAAGCCTCGGGCGAAAACAGCAAAATTTCTTAAAAATGGCGGGAAAATAACTAGCAAGAGTTATGTCCCAAGACGAACGCGGACGTGATAGAAGACACCCTCAGAAATACAATGATGACAACTTCCGAACGACCACGCCCGAGTCGTTCCGAAAATACCCAACTTCCGGTCTCAAACTGGGAAAATAACCTACTTCCGGTGTACATCTGGGGCTACGCCCACTTCCGGTCGCGCATGTACACTGTGGTAAGGTCACACAACACCCTTGCGGGGTCTTGCACTCTTTCGACACATCCTTTCCGGTCAATAGGGCTACCAACGGTAGATACACACCCACTTCAGGTTAACAACTGGGGCCACGCCCACTTCCGGTGGCGCATGCATTATGGACTAAGGTCATACATGACCCTTGCAGGGTCACATATTGTTCTAACACGTCATTTCCGGTCGAAATACCTGAATAGGGCTTCAATTAAGACCACTTCCAGTTAACACATGGGGCTACGCCCACTTCCGGTCGCACATGCGTCATGTAATAAAGTCATACAGCATCCCTGCGGGATCACGTGTTGTTCCAACACGTCATTTCCGGTCGATATAGCCGAATAGAGCTACTTCCGGTTGCGCATGCGCAATGTTGACATGATATACATCGGTCGCGTGACTTCCGCTTCCGGTCATCTGACTTCCGGTGACGTCACTTCCGGCTCCACCACGCTCCACCACCTCAAATACGACTTTGTAACCACCTATATACTACTTAACAGTAACAGCATTAGCTCTAATTTATCATGAAGCATACTTCGTTTCGGAACTTTAATGTAATTAATTATTAGAATTAATTATTAGAATTATTAGGAATGATTAGAATGAACATGGCTATTAGGTATTAAACAATCGAACGATATTTCGAAGAATTTCAATTTTCAAATTATCCCACTTAAAAAAAAAATCTTCACATAGCCCGTTTAAATTATATAAAAAAATGTTGTAGCGAAATATGCTTAATTTTGGTGTTTGCTCTGGTAATCAGGTTAATTTAGAGAATAACTGTTATTCCTTGAATATATTTTAAACAAAATAAGGTTGGAATAACATTTATCAAGTATTAAAAAAGAATGTCTTCACTTAATACTTTTGAAAAATAACTAAAATTGTTACTGATGTTCAATACATTCAAATTACATAAGTTGTTAAATCGACCTGAGAAATGTATATATATATTTCCGTAGTGACAAGTGTAATCCACTCGCAATATCCTGTTTAAGAAAATTTGTACGTAATGACGTAATATAGATTGTTGTAATATACTGCAACACAATGAGTAATCATAACAAAGGACGTAATTTCAGAAACAATTGTGCGATTGACATACCAAGTACTAGGAAAGAGGATACTGAGTATATCGATGATTAGATTCCGTTATCTAACGAACGAGGATAAAATAATCTTATAGAAATTGACTGTTTTTATGAAAGTTCTAACCCCTTACAAAACTGAGGCTTCATTCCGTGTATGGAACTCGGTTGATGTCCTTCGTACTGATTTTGGCCTCCTATTTTGATATTTTTGGTAATTAGTACTTGGTTAATTTTGGATTAAGGCTTTCCATATTATTAATTTAAATGCTGCTGATGATGAGTTACTCCTTGAAAGACGTGTACAGCATACAAAAATTTACTGCGTATTATGCAACATTTGTATTTTTGTATTTAGAGAACGCCAACAGAATTGCCAAGAGCCGAAAGGACAAAGTCGGTGCAAATACCAACGGAAAAATTGTCAATCGAAACTTTTCCTGACTTGCCACAAGCATTTCATAACAAATATTACGATAAACCGGGTTTATGTCCCTTCCATTGCAGTAGTATTAAGTAGCAACTCGACAGCAATCGATACTTGAAGGTCGTAAATAACAAAATACCGAAGTTACTGTAAACGATGAAAAGAAATTCTTATCCATGAAAACATTAATATACTCTTGTAAACTATTACGTAAGAGTGCACGCACTCGCTGCTTGTAAAAATCAGTTGGAAATATACATGTAGGGTCAGTAAAGCATTTTTCAACAAGACTAATTACATCAACCTGTGATTCAGGAACAATCTTGTTGACGGATACAACTTCTAAAGCAGAAAAGTCTTGATTACATGCATTGGTTATATCTTGTCTTAACAGGAGGCTGGACAGATTAGAATTTTACGAAAAAAACTTTTCATGGACATTTGTTTTATTATAAAACAATATTAGTTCAACTTTTAACTGTAATCCCATATCCTCTTTCCCACATTACAAAAAGATACATGTATTTTTTTAACTTTCTATCGGATAATCAAGTAGATAAAGGTAAGGGTAATACTTTAATCTGTAATCATGAAAATGGAGGCTTCGAGTGTCATCTTATCATGCATGGGTCAAGAGAGTTCAAAAACCAGATTACTTTGCTCCATGGAAAATACCATTAACAAGTGTCTTGGAGGACCTGGAACACGACAAATTTGGCATTGTAATCAAAGTGTCTTAAAAAGACTAAATAAAAAGTTTAATTCTTTTTGGATAGATGTCACTTTTTGCACATCTATAAGGAAGGATTTTACCCTGGCCACAAATAAAATATTGTTTAGACCACAATGAGGGAATTAAAATTAATAAATGACCAGCCGTAATGCAAAATTTAGTCAAATCTGATATATTTTTAATTAATGATTTAATAAAGGAAATGGAATTTTTTGTTTACATCCACACTGACAGATAAATATATTTGTAGGACTCTAAAGTGCAATGAAAAAATGCAACACGACGCGAACTATTTGTGACGTTAGCCGTTCTGCTCGAAAACAACTGGGTCTAATATGCCAGATGAGGGTTTTTCGCGATATTTTTTCGACTTTAAATTATCATGATGACAGAGATAGACTTCCATAGAAAAGAGAAACAAATGATCATATAGAACATTTTTGGATAGTCTTTAATGTCCCTGACTACGTATGTAGGCCACTCACGGACTGTGCAAGATCTGTTTTTCAGCAAACCACAAGGAAACTTTGTAGTACTCAAATTGTCATTTCATTGGCAAAATCTAGTGTTTGTGCCCGGTACATGCCTGCTATAAAAAGAAAGGATGAACTCAGACTTAAACCTTTTACATGGGGTATAATTAGTCTGTACTTTACTGTACTGTATAGTACAATAGAGAATGATATTTCTAGCACTATAAGATAAACAATATCAAAATACGGTTAGTTCTATTTTAATGATGCTTATAGCACTTAGTATTTAAGGTATATAATAATCATCATTATATGACACATAACTGAATCAATGGTATATATGTGTTGTTTTATCTAATCTGTAGAGATAATTACGTACCTGACAAATCTTAAATAGGTAAGTATCAAGCATTGATAAATAAATAACAAAGTACCTTTTTCTGCGTTTGGATATACAATGTTAACGTTCGTCAAATGGGGATAATAACAGAAACGAATAAAATTGCCAAGAGAAAAAGTCTTCTTATGGTAGATAAAGACCATTAGATTGTGTGACAAATTATCACAAATAAAGACCCTATCCTACCAAATCGAAATCTGAAAGAAAAAGCATTGGTAACCAAGCTTTTTTTCTGAACGTATTTTAAAAAAAAGATTTTCGTTTGCTCATTTTACCTAAATCTGTAGGAATATAATGAATCTTATTTTCCATTGTTTTTAAATCTTTGTAAATAAATCATCTTTTATAATCCGGACTTGAAAGTAAGAAGAAAATTTTATAAAACATGTTACTGAAATAGTTTGCAAAGTTTCTTGATGAACATAAATAACGAAATACAGAAATTACTGTAAATTTAGTTTCTGCATATGGAATTTTCTGGAAAGGGAGCAAAGTGGGAAAAAATAACGTTTCGAATTAAGAAAAGCTATCAAATTACTGTGGCGGCCTCAAAAATCAAGCCCATCCCATATCCGACTCTTTAATTTTAATTGCGAATGACCCTTCAAACAGGGTCTAACTACCTTAAATAAGTAAGTATCAAACAATCGCAATTTCTTCTCTCATAGCATTGTTGCAATTAATAAATTTTCCAGAGTGCTCAAAATTGCCGTTTAATAAATATTTCTGTAGTATATCTGGTGAAACATGAAGCTTATATTATTCTTAATTTAAATTCACCACATATACTTCTACAAACAATTCATTTGAAATCGATCGCTATCATCAGCTTTGTGTGTTAGCCATTTCTAACGATAACAACTTCTTGTAACCGCAAAAACAAATATGGTTAAATAGTACAAAGATCAGCTTTTAGGAGAAGTATATGATGCTTTGTTAGAGTAAAGCAAATTAAACTTATTTTACAAAAAAGTTTCTTCTTTAAGACACGAAGACGCAATCTACAGCACAGAAAGTATACATTTTTTTAATGTATGGTAACGAAACAACGACAGTAGAATACCTAAGGAACAAGGAAAGCGATGACCACAAAGACATGGCAAAAACGGAAACAGAGAAAAACAAAGAAAAAACAAGGTAGTGAGATAGATACAATGCTCGGAAATAAAAGGGCGACATTAAGAACTAAGGCACTCATAAGTGTGAAGTCCCACGAAAACCAGAAGTGACATCAGGTGCTCCGGAAGGGTAAGCATGACCTACCGAATGAGGAAGAGTAGTTATAATACTGTCAGCCAGCTGTCTTAGAGTGCTATGGCCATCGTGATTTGATCAACGCTTTGCTCATCTACAAAAGTGAAATTGTAACTTAATTGCATCATTTATGGTTTCATATTGAATTTCAAAAACAATTAGTCTTTTTCCATGAAATTTACCAATGTGGAATCAAAATATTTGAAATCCTACTAGTGAAAATGTTTGTTATAATACAAACAAATTGTAATAGTAAGGTAAATAAGTAGAATTCCAAACAATAGTGATCTTTTACACATGTGATTTTCTAAAATATGAATCATATGGTTTGAAGTCTAATTAGTGAAAATTTTAGCCTGAATGTAACGAATTCAGATAAAAATATATGGTCTTTTAGAATTTCAGGGAATTTGCCAAAACTGGAATCAACTTAAGAATTAAGAAAAATGTATTTTACTAAATATTTGTCAACATAAATTTTATGACCTAATTACACTAAGGTTTGTTTTTCCTTTACCGGTTTTGACTTTACTACCCAACAGAGCGGGTGTCTTATAAGAAGCAGGAAAAACTTATTCTACCGGTGCACCTGATCTCATCCATGGTTTTTTATAGGGTCCGTGTTGTTTATTTTTGTAAATGTATGTCTTAATTTTTCTTTCCTATGCCGTGCTTATGTTATTCCTTGTATCTTTGTTTTTCCGATGTTGCCAATTGTCCTTGGATGGTTCGTTTTAGACTGGCGGTTCGGTTCTCTTTATTACTTTAAAACGAAAATATTAAGAAATTTGCCAAATTTGAAACCGGAATCAAAAATATAAAGCTTATTGGCCATCTACAGGTTATATGTAACAATTCTGCAACAAAACTAAATATACATTAAAAGATGTTGGAAGAGTTTGTTTTCGAATGGCGCATGTGTAAAATAGACATCTTGCATCTCTTGTTTGCATTAAAATAAATATCAAAAATCTGAGAGCTTATTTCTCATTTACAGACTACAGTATATGCAACAATTGAATTTCTAAATATAAAACTGTGGGAGGAGTTCCGCTGACAAGCTCATTTTTTATAATTCGACCGTTTTCGGTCCAAAAATTGGGTCACTTGGCCGAAAATAAACATTCATAATCTTATTGCACATTTACAATCAGTAAGACACAGTGCTACGTATGGATTTAAGAACTTCAACAAAATTAACGAGGAGTTCCACTGACACTGTTTATCTAACGGAGAAACAGATTGATGGACAACTGGAACAATAACCCCGATTTGTCTGCAGAAAAGGGATAGATAAACAGACAAAAGACATCTTTTACTTTGTATTATAACATCCTCTCTGTACAAATATAATAATAAATCAACGAAACATCCTTTTTTGTTATGCCAATCACTACAATCTACAGTCTTGCATTTTGTGTTATTTTTCTTTTAAGTGTCTCCAAATACCAAAATTGGGCAGTTACTGTCTGCAGTCAATGACAGGGATCAAAGCAAAATGTAAGAATATCCATGTCAAAGTTGACATAAATCATATTTGTATTCTTAAAAATTCATAGGATTTATCGGAAAATCCCGTTTATTTTCCCAAAACATTATCTAACAGCAAAATACCGAAGTTACTATGAGTTTTGTTTCTACATATGCGCATTTTGACAACTTATGACTCATCAGTGCAGATAAAATCGAAACATTTGGAAGTCCATAAACCGAAATACATGTAAAACTGATAAAGAACAATTAACCATTAAAAATTAAAAATAAGATTGAAATAGAAATCCAAAATCAGCTAAGGACAGAGCTGTACAAGAGGGAGCTAATCCTTAGTTTTAAACAAAATTTTCCAAAATTAAGATATTGCAAATTTCCAAATAAAATCGGTTTTCGGGCCAGTACCGTAGTACTGGCTACCGGGTAGGTGAATACCCTCGGGGACTAACAGTCCACCAGTGGAGGCATCGGCCCAGTGGTAATAAACAACAAAATACCGAAGTTACTATGAGTTTTGTTTCTGCATATGCGTATTTCGACATCTTATGTCTTATCAGTGCAGATAAAATCAAAACATTTGGAAGTCCATAAACCGAAATACTTGTAAAACTGATAAAGAGCAAGTAACCAATAAGATCGAAATAGAAATCCAAAATCAGCTAAGGACAGAGCTGTACAAGAGGGAGATACTCCTTAGTTTTAAACAAAATTTTCCAAAATTTAGATAATAAAATCGGTTTTCGGGCCAGTACCGAAGTACTGGCTACTGGGTAGGTGAATACCCTCGGGGACTAACAGTCCACCAGCAGAGGCATCTAAAAACATTTAAATTTTGCACGCTGTCTATCACACTACCTCACGATAAGCTAAAATCGCGAATAAAAGGTATCATCCAAAATGCTTTGGCCGATTCAAAGAATTTTTTCACATAAGTATATAAATCCACATTTTTTACTAACCCATTTGAAAGAAAGAGTTTTCTTCGATGAAAAAATGTGTAGTATGCTTTATTTCTCATTAGACATAGTGATCCCCGTGACCGTCTTATTAATCAAGGCTGCACAAAATTCCGTCTCATATGATTATTAAAAAGTTCTTTAATAGATATTAGTCGCTTGTGGAAAAATTTGAAGTGTCGGTCCGAACTCAAATTCAAGATTTTTTTTACTTGATACTGGGATTATAATTTCTTTTGAATGTCTAGGACCTTTTTGCTTTTGAGTTGCTACCGCACACTACCGCAATGGAATGGGAGGTTTGGCGCACAATAAAACCGGTTTAACCCACAATTCCTTTAAATATGCCTGTACCATGTCGGGACCATTATGGTCGACATTTTTATCCGGTGGTTTAAAGATGATTTGTCTTTTTGCCTCGTGGACTTCGGCTCTTGATTACTCTGTTCGGTAATTTTGTTATTGCCCCCATTTCCTTATTGATCATATGTTTGTCATATTTTGGGTGAGTGTTATTTATCAACAGTAAGTTGATATACAAATGTGCACAAACTGTTCAACTCTATGCCATGCGTGGAGCAGATCATGCTTACACTTAAGGAGCACCTGATGTTTCCTCAAGTTTTTGTCGGGGGTAACACTACTAGTGCTTTAGTTTTGTGGCGTTCTGGTTCATTCTTCTTTATTTGTTTTGTCTTTGTCATACTGTCCCAATTCGTGTTGGACATGAATTGCCGTGTTTTTCGATTTTGATTTTGAAATTTCCCCTTTACTTCATTTTGATTCGGTATTCATATGCCGATGTATTGATAATAATTTTGTCTGATATTTATGCAATTTAATAGATATTTTAAACAATATATCAAATATCAAAAATGATATTTTATCACTAAAAATCCTCACTTGGAGATTCTCTTCATCTTATCTATCCAAAAGATAAGATTTGGGGATACTACAGAACATTCCACATAAGCCTGGTTCATTGACCTTCATCTTGAAATTGACTACAGAGGAACACTACAAACTAAGCTGTATGACAAACGCAATTACTTCACTTTTCCAATAGTCAACTTCCCTTTTCTTTGTCACAACATTAAAAAAAGTGCCAACATATGGAGTTTACATTTAACTCGTTCGCTCTCAAGGGTCCATGGTAGATACCAAGACTACCCTGATTGAGCCCGGTTGCTTACAAATATGTTACTTAAGCAAGGCGATTCTACCCATTACTTGAAGTCGTCACTACAGAAGTTATATGGTCGACATCACAATCTTGGAACCGCTATTCGATATCTGTTTCGAAGATGCCAACAGATCTTTCTCTTTACAGCTATAGTTTGTTTAGAGTTTGTTTTTTTTTCTACTGGAATTTGAATTTACTACCAAAGCTGATATGTTCAGTACGGCGGTGGTCTTATTCTACCGGTGCACCTGATCTTACCCAGTCCGTGCTGTTCATCTTTGTATGTGCGGTTGTCTTAATTTTTCTTTTCTGTGCCGTACTCATGTCATTTCTTTACTTCTTTGCTTTTTCTGATGTTGCCATTGGTCTTGGATTATCCGTTTTAGACTGACAGTTCGATTTTCACATACTTTGTATTGTTTTCTCTTGGTTTGTTGATATTTGTACGTATAACTAAATCAGAATTTACCATATATGGAGTAGGTAAGGGCTGTCTTGAACGTTTTATGAGATAGACGCAGAGGTAATTGTTAAATGCCTCTTAGTGATTCAGAATGAAAATAACAATACTTTTTCTCATCATTTAACCGTATTGTTGTACCCATGAGGTATAAGTGTCATTTCAGAAGATTTCACCGGGTACATGAGACGGTTTTCGGGCCTGTTCATTACGAACATGAGATACACAACTCTTTGTTTATGACTTATACTTCAATGATTATTTCCTTTCATCACGTTTTCTATTATTATTTGTTATTTAGATTGCGGTGAAAGATTGAAATTTCTCAGTGAAATAAAAGTGATAATGGACAGTGAAATTGTTTTCCATAATTTCACTGTCGGAAGTGACGTCACAATGAACGTTGCAAACGTTGTTGTAAAGTGAACGTCGCAGCGGATTAACATGGAAAACGTAGTTCATGTAATGAATCTTGAATTAAACGGCTATATATGTGAGGAGATCTTTATAATAAAAACAATAACTAATCCCAGATTCTGATTATCGAAAATATTCAACTTATGATCGAAAAACGCTGTAATTCACTCATGCGCTGCGCGCCTTCGTGAATTACTTCGTTTTTCGATCATTTGTTGAATATTTTGCGATAATCAGGATCTCGGATTATTACAGTATAATTAATATACATCATCAATGATAGACACGATATTATTACTTTTCGTCACAAAATAACCAAACACCGAGACGTTGAACTTTGGAACCGAGATAGCTAATATCATAAACATTAAATATATATATATAGCTTCATATTGGTGGCTTGTTGGTTTGTAATTCTAAGTCAATAAAAAGATTTTCTACCAACAAAATGAATAGGAATATTCTTTAATGACCTTTAAATAACGATACCATTTGAATCATCAACAACAACCACATCTTTTACTTATGGTCTATGTCAATTTTGTTGCTTATTGGAAATACATTTGTGAACGATTATACTAAGATATGTTCAATGTACCAATATATATAGTAAAACAACGAATTATTAAAAGTGCGGTAAATTTGAGTTCTGCAGATGACCATTTCGACAACTTATGTCTCTTCAGTGTGGATAATATCAAACAGTTGGATGTCCGGCAATCAAAATAGATTTGAAAGGGATTATCGTCAGCGCCTAAAGTAACACCAAAATTTATGAGATTTAATGAAATTGAAGATTATTTTTTAATATCCTACATGATTACTCTTTTGTATGAGCTTTCAATTTATTGATCTATATATTTGCAACTAGCTATAGCTCGGGGCTAGTTCAATTGAAAGCCCGAAACTGCTATTTCATTTCTTTGAAAATTTTAACAACAAAAAATTACAATTTCAAGCCTAGATATGGGCACAATACCGTATAAGTGGTTGTTTTCGCGGGTCGCAAATTTATTTCGCGATTTCTTTAAAAACTGTTTGCTTTTTTTTTTTTTTTTTTTTTTTTTTTTTTTTGTGGAATGATATATTCGCGATTTCTTATGGTTTCTGTATAAAGTCACATTTGAATTATATTTTACGGTATGAAGTTTTCGCGAATATATGGTGACGTAGAATAAAGCGAAAATAACCACTTGTGCGGTATGTTTCAGCATTTAAGCCTAATAAAGGAAGAACAACTTAATTACAATTTGGATTTACATTTAGATCGTATTGGTTTTTTGTTCTCTGTCAGTTTTTAAACATTTTTGAGTTTATGGTCTTCCAAACGTTTAGATTTTATCTGCACTGAAGAGACATAAGTTGTCGAAATGCGCATATACAGGTAACTTCGGTATATAGTCATTTGCAAACAATACCCAATGAAAACACCCGTGATAAGTGTCTGGTTAATCAACCTTTGTCTTAATATAAGTCTGAAATATCAATGTTCTAAATAGTGTATCATTTTAAAAATTTTCAAATAATTCAAACTGTGGAATGTTGCAAAGTTTATCCAAGGTTCTAGGGCTCTTATTTGATGTATTTTCGCCGATCTTGGTCTTTTACGTTCATATCAACGTTGATGGCATCAACATTTATTGCAATATAAGGGTCTTCCATCAAAGCGTCAAAATTCACAAATGTAGTCTTCGTAAATGTAGTTACTCGAATCTTTCTAAGCTGTTTAAAATTACTTAGATTCTACAAGGAATGTTGAGAAAATTTTAAAAAAAAGAAAGACAACAGGAAACACTTGCAATGACAGAAAATATCAACTACCGTCCACAATCTCCAGAATGAATCCAAACACAAAAAGATAGGATCTCGAGACGGCCGGGTTTGGTATCGGCGCTTGCAAAACAGGTGGTTAAACCATGCACCGAAACTTCCCATTTCTAACGATAATGTCAGAAACGTCCCAATAAAGCAGTATGTTTCTGTATATGATTCATGATGCTTATTTTGGAAAAAAAATATCACTTCTGGTGCCAAACTTTAACAAAGTTTCAGTTTTACTATCAAGTCTGGTATATTCTCAGCTAAGATGTTTGACGTTTTATTCTTAAGCAGAATTGTATTTTTGCATGCAAAGCGCATGGAGATCATGCGATTAAGTTTGGTATTAAGTGAATTCTAATGGATTTTTTATATCAGTCTCCTTCGCTTCCTTCCAACTTGTAAAAATTGTTTCGTCTCTGTTCAATACAACTCTGGAAGTCACTCAATACGTTTATCGAAGTTTTAACCATTTAAATGTTAATAAACACGATTGGCTATTTTCAGGACCTATAGACTGCGACCTTATTCAGGAAATAAAAATAAATTAAACCAATTATTTCTTTTGATTTGGGAGAAAATTGATGATATAAAAAGTACGTTTTTGTTAAGAATCGAACAATCCCTGTTTACCAATGTTATATTTACTATAAATGTTGTCAAGATGATCTGTGATGCTTTAACTTTTGTATTGATACTACATGTATTTGAGATGGTTTTTTAATAACTACAATCCAAAAATAGGTCAATGCTGAGTTACAATCCAAAAATGGGTCCATGCTGAGTTCACGCATTTAAATAGATAATCTATCATTAATTTAGAAAGTGATATTATTTTAGGACCACTTCTATTAAAAACAAAAGAATTTGAGTAAAATCAGACTTGGATATAAAATAATCGAGAGCATTATCTCAATTCTACTTCGAGAAATATGATGGTCTCAATGGATATCTTTTTCCCAGATGAAAACGTATCTTTCCCTTTAAAAGCTAAAGATTGTTGTTTCCTTTACCGGATTTTACATGTTCACCAGTGTGGGTGTCTTTTTAGTAGCAAGAGATGCTTGCTCTACCGGTGTACCTGACCTCATCTGTGGTTTACCGGTGTACCTGACCTCACCTGTGGTATAAATTTGGGTCCGTGTTGTTCATCTGTTTTTGTGTTTCCTTTTTTCTTTTCTGTGTCTTTGTAACTTTGTGTTCGTCTTCGGATTATTCTTTTTAGACTGACGGTTCTGAAAATGAATAATCCAAAGACAATTCTTCACTTTCTATATATATACGACAACATGTATGCTGTATTAAATGATTAACTCTTTTGATGTTTTAGCAAAACAATCACCCTAAAGGATCCATACGTGCTATCTATGGTGTATTTCGAAAATGTGTTTTTTTGTTTTTTTTTCATCAGATGAGGTCAGAACAATGAATATGCATTTATAGATCAAGTACTCTATATACTTGTAGGATCAGTCCCCATGTATTGGTTAAATGAGTAAGGGTCTTTGAAACATGTGGATATCATAACTAAAACTCACCGTTTATAAGGCGTCATAGTT
>MJUU01016096.1:70440-80559 GCA_002080025.1 Modiolus philippinarum | reverse complement strand
ATCCACGAGTTTCAATAAGAGGCAAATTGTCGAAAATATCATTTTTCTTCTAAATTGCAAAGTACCTTCAATCAAAAACTTTTTATCATTTGTCTGAATATAAGTCTGCTACATGCACATGTAAAAAGTAGTATATTTCATAATATAAGTAACTTTTAAGGACATGACAACAGACCTAAACAATGAAATAAACTTTTTTTATCTTTTCTAATCGAGAGCTCACATTCTTTTGTTTAAATACCACTGGATTTCAGACTTTAAACAAATCATCCTAAATGATCCATGTGGTGTATTCTGTAAATGTGTGCTCTTGTTTTTTTTTTAAATCCGATTTTCGATGAGTTCAGTACATTGAAAATTCAGTTGAATTGGTAATTTTTCCTCTATCAGCTTTTAAACATATTTCGGTATGTGGATTTCCAAATGTTTTGATTTGAACTGCACTGAAGATACATAAGCTGTCGAAATGCGCATTTGCAGAAACTAAATTAACAGTAGAGTAAGTGAGAACCACACCGTCAGTCAAAAGAACAAACAATCCATGGACACTGGCAACTAAGAAACAAGGACACTAAATAAGTACGGGACAAAAAAGAAACAAAAAGAAGACACGCATAAAAATGAACAACACGGACCCAATAAAAACATGGATGAGATCAGGTGCACCGATAGAATAAGCATCTCCTGCTTCTTATAAGACATCCACTGTGTTGAACATGTCATCTCCGGTATTAAAGTCAAATCCGGTAGAGGTAAAACAAACTTAATTTGTAAAGGGAAAGATCTGTTGTCATACGGGAAACCGATATCCCATAGCGATCCCCAAGATCGTGATGTCGTCCTGAAAACTTGTGTAGTGATGATTTAGGGTTTTTGGTTACATACCCTTGCTTAAGTAGTCTATTTGTAAGCAACCCGGCTCTATCAAGGAAGTCACTGTATCGACCACAAGCCATTGAGTAGCGAATGAGTTGTGAGATGTAAACTCCATATGCTGGTGCTTTTGGAATGTTGCTACAAAGAAAAGGGAAGTTGACTGTTGGAAAAGTTAAGTCATCGCGTTTGTCATACAGCCTAGTTAAAAGTGTACCTCTGTTGTCAATTTCAAGATGAAGGTCAAGGAACAAAGCCGATGTGGAAGTATCTGTAGTATCCTTAATTTCGAGCTCTTTAAAATATCATCTATATAACGGACCATTTTTTTTTTATTTTGAAGAAGTCCTTCCATGAAATCTGCCGCATAAGAGTGGTGAAACAGATTGGCAAAAAGAGGTGCACAGTTTGTGCCTTCTAAAATTCCCATGGTCTGTTGAAAACAAGTCCCTCAAACTGGACAAATATATTGTCAATGAGAAACTCTAACATTTTAATCAATTATCGAAAGTTGTCGAAATGCACATATGCAGAAAGTAAATCAACAGTAACTTTGGTATTTGGTTATTTGAAATGTTCGAGGCAGACGTCCAAGAACTATATACTTTAGCAGGCTCATTTTGCATATATTGATGTGGTGATTAGATTAGATTAAACGTATTTTATTAGCTCAAAATAGCAAAAAGGATAAGACAAAAGTTATACCAACTTATAACATCTTCTCCTACATAATTAAATAAACAATACAGTAGCTATAGATTCATGCATATACATGTAGAAAAATATAAAACATGTAGTTAAACAGTATGAGCATTTAAAGAGATATATGAAAGATAAAAGATAAAACATTATGATCAAAATAGAATAAAAAAGAGATAATGTCACTGCTTGCTTGTCTGTGTCTGTGCATGAAATAACTGCAATTATATCACAAGAAATCGGTTTGTCCCTTTAATATAAGTATGAACATGTTTGACAATACGTTTATTTTCAGCATCTGTAAGGTCAACATTACCAGCTGTAAGTAAATCTAAGTCTATCGAACATGTTGCTGGTAACCATCCAAAATTCTGCATCAGTGAATTTCTTTGATCTATATAGTTATGGCATTCAAAGAAATAATGGAAAGAATTTTCAATAGGTGCCCCACAACGACATGCTGGATCCGATATTATATTAACTCGAAATAAGTCATAATTCAAAAAGGACGCATAACATCTAAGTTGAGTCAAGAGTATATTTAATTTTCTAACTCCAAATGAAAAGTAAGTCGGAACTTTTGGTTTAGAGCGAAAACATGATTTTTAACCCCTTTTAAATTTACATATTGAATCCGACTTGCGTAGTTCTAGACTGAGGTTGTTCCACGATCTAATTGTTGATGGAATGTTTGAATCTAATGTCGAAGACAATCGACAAAACGGGAGCATGATATCTTCTGCATTTCTCAAAGGATAGGTAGTCATACTCTGAAAACTTGGTGGTATAAAGTCATAGAGGTACAAAAGGACTTTAATTGTTTTTAATGTCGTAAAAAGGTTGTGATTTTCTTTTCTCTTTTCGAATTCCTAATGGTTCCCAACCAGTTTCATTGTACAGTTTATCAGAACCAGTGAAGGATGGGAGACCTGTAACAATTCTGGCTGCCTCGAGTTGTAATTGTTCAAGTCTAGAGGCATTTACAATTCCACAGTTATCCCATACCTCACTGGTGGCATACTCAAATAAAGGTCTGATATATACTAAGTATAAATTTTCTAAATTCTTTCGACAGAGCTTAAATTTCATTTTACGAAGAACATTCAGATGTTTTGATACAGAAGTCACAATTTGATCAATATGAATATTCCATTTTACATCAGTACTAAATGTGATCCCAAGATGTTTATGGCTCTGGGTAACTTGTATATTTTGTTCGTTAAATGTAAAAAATAAATCAAGAGATTGAACATTTGAAAAAAGCATTATGGATTGAAATTCATCATCCATTTTCTAGACCATTCGCACAGTTCATTCAGGTCATGATTGATAACAGACTGTATTTGTTCACTGTCATTACCTGAATAATTCAACGAAGTGTCATCTGCAAATAGCCTACAAAGGGATTTCTATTTTTCAGCAATATCATTTATATAGATAATAAATAAAAGAGGACCCACCACAGACCCTTGAGGGACACCTGCACTCACTGGTTCAAGAGACGATTCACAGTTATTTATAACTACTCTCTGTTTTCTGTCATGCAGATAACTTTCAAACCAATTCAGTAAATTTCCCCTAATTCCATATGATTTCATTTTGTGTAGTAACCCTTTATGCCAAACTTTATCAAATGCTTTCGAGAAGTCGCAAAAAACAAAACAATTTATTTCTTTTTTTTCCAAGGAATCAAGAATGCAGTTGTACATTTCAATATTTTGATTTAAATAATTATAGATATATACTACTCGTTCCATATTTTTCCGACACAACTAACCAGTGATATAGGCCTATAATTGGATGGGAGTGAATTATCTTCCTTTTTAAAAATAGCTATTACATTTGCTACCTTCCACTCTGATGGAAATTTATTCTGTCGAAGAGATTTATTAAAAAATAATATACGAAGGTAATATACAATATAATAATAATAATAATAATCATAATAATAATATGGTGAGTAGAACTCATTAAAACACGTGTACAGCTTGACAACTTACCGTTTATTATGCAACTTCTTGGGAATTATTGTATTTTGAAAACATTTGGTTGATACCACTGCCAGTGGACCGGAGTCCCCGAACGTATTAACCAGTTCAGCCAAGTAGTCAGACTTGTCTGACATAAACTTTACCTTGCATTTAGCTAGCGTTTTTTTATTCTTATTTATTTAGTTTTTGAAATTTAATGATTTTATCAAAATTCTCCGGGTAATTCAATATAGGGAATGTTTTGATGATGTTCGTCTCCAACTTTAGGATTTCTAAGAGACACTGTGTATCATCCGTACACAGTTCAAATTAATAATTTTATGAAACATTTGGTGAAAATAAATAATTTGTTTGAGATTTTCATGAAAATGAATAAATTTTCGAGGCAAAATCGCCCAAGCCCTCCCCTGAAAATCAAATGGTCGTCCCCTAAGGAGAAAATTCCTCAGTTCGACAGCTGAATGCAAAATAAATCTATCAAATCAATATTTCGTCATTACCGACACATTTTTAAAACATGAATTTGTACGTACATTTCACTTGTCAGTATATAGAAGTTAATTATCAATGATAGTTACTTTGGTAAAATGAGATTATCAGTCAAATGTTTTTTCAAATGCAATTTTAAAATATCTTATATCTTACTTCATTAATACGTGGCCAAAAAAAGAAGAGATAATCAATTTGTGGCGAAAAAGAAAAGCTTGGTTCAAAGACCTAAACATAACTGAAATTAAGAGAAATTTCAGATGGAAAATTAGCATATTTATATAATCCAAATGTGCTTTATAAGAATGAAGAAAGGGGAAATTCTAAAATCATAAATAAAAAAATCACGGCAATTCACATCTAACACGAACTGAGACAGTATGACAAAGACAAAGCAAGTAAAACAAAGATGAAGAAGAACACCACACAACTAAAGCACTAGCAATATGAATCCCCGCTAAAACTGGGGTAATATCAGGTGCTCCGGAAGGTTAAGCATGATCTGTTCCACGCGTGGCACCCGACATTCCGATTTTGTCACAGTCGATTAAGTCAGTCCGGTGACAAACTCTGGGTCTACCCAAAGATATCTATTCTCATTTGGGAAAATAGAAACATTGTAACGGTCTGTCAAATCTTGGTGACGACCGTAAAACTTCTGTAGTGATTACTGCAACAGTGACTGAACATACCCTTGAAGATACGTTTTTGAGACATTATTTCGCTCTGTTGACAAAATCGCTGTACAAACTACAAGCACGGCAAAAGCGAATGAGTTGTGAAATGTACACGCCATATGCCGGAGATGTGAGAATATTACTGCTAAAAAACCGGAAATTCACTATTGGAATGTCGAAATCATCGCGCTTGTCGTAAAGTTTTGTTTTCAGACACCGATCCCAATTTCAGTGTGGGGAGAGAGTAAAGACTTCTGTTGGTTTTCGGGGTGGCCATGCGGCTCATTAAAATTGTTGCAGTTGGAGTTAACGTTTGTGTTATTGTCTCATGTTCATTTACTCCATATCCTTTCGTAAAATATTTCTGATACTCGATAAATTCACATTTAAAGTTATGTTAGAATGACTGCGAGTGTAAGAACATTTTGCCAGTTATATATGTTTGTTGAAGATCCCGCACCCATGGATAAAAAAGCATGGGTAAAAAGGCATGGATGTAGCGTTGTTCGACAACTGGAAATGAATTCCGCTCAAATCGGTGCTAGGGACGTCTTGAACTTGCTATGAGGTATGAGTAAAGCTCATTGTTGAAGACGTCATAGTGATTACAAGATGAAGAACAACAATAAAAGCGTTGTTCCATTGTTTAGTGTTACATTTTGTTTGTGGAGATTTTGTCTAATTTGCATTTACTCCATATTCCTTCATTGTTGATTGTAAACACAGAAAATATATGATGTGTCAGATGTATAGAGCATGATAAAGTTCAATTTATGTTAACTTATTATTAATAATTAGGAAGCTATAATTTTTACTTAAAATTTACGTATCAAACTTTGTTGCAATGCAGATCCCGCTATTAACTCTGGTTACAAAGAATTGTTTTCACAAAAAAACTGAGAAGGCTACGTCCTGTAACGCCGCGATTGCCTGGAAAATGGAAAATATACTTATTAGCGAAATCACCAAGATTCTTCATGAACTGGTTAAGAATTTGTTGTGTTCTGAAAACTTCACTCCAGTTTGCCCTAACATGGAATAAAAAGATAATACGAAACACCTACAATGGCCGAAAAACATAGTAACATGTCAAAATGTACCAAGGAACTGCACAAGTAAAAAAATAATACAAAACAAAAGACAAACGGAAGCAACGATAGGAACTCGGGAAAGCTGGACTTGGTACCGGCACTAGCAAAAGCCAGCGGTAGGATTAAACCGGTTTATGGTTCCCAAACCTCCACTTTCTCTGTCTTGTTCCCTTATAGTATAATAAACATACGAATAAAACCCAAACAGATAGACTGTTAACTCCATGATCACAATCTTGAAAAGGTAAGGGGACAAAACGTAATTTTGAAAGATAGGCCAAGGAGTGTTCGCCGCTAAATTGCTGGCTAGCGCAAAGAGCTTAGTTTGCTGGTAAAACACTGTCGCACTACGGCAGAAATATCAAACCCAAAACTCCTAGATGGTTTTGGTAAAGAATCATCATATATGTCAGTAGACATCGACAGTATCAGTGAGAGGCCAGTATGCGTGTAAAACCCTCAGGTCATTGGATATCCAAGCCAATTTAACGGACACGTGCAGAATATCCTGTCGATATCCCCTATTGTGTTAAGAATGTAAGTTACGTCCCA
This sequence comes from Modiolus philippinarum, assembly GCA_002080025.1. NCBI lineage: Eukaryota > Metazoa > Mollusca > Bivalvia > Mytilida > Modiolidae > Modiolus > Modiolus philippinarum. The sequence continues at coordinate 74,187 of MJUU01016096.1, read as the reverse complement.
GTTTTTCTGGATTTTTAATCGGTTTCTGGCATTTTTAACAACATTTCTGTAAAATCAAGGATGAATAATGCCCTTGGTAATAAGCTCTTTGCGAGTGACATTATATTTTGATATCATATGTTCATATATTCTATGATTTTTTTAAATGTATTTAACAATTTATGAAATCTGTAACCTTGCTGCAAAAGTTTGGAGGTAATAGGGGTTACGTTCATTTAAGTAGCCAAGAGTAGAACAACCGCGTGCGAATCGTACCAGTTGAGAAATATGAACTCCTTTGGATGGAGCTAGAGGAACGTCGCCGTCAAGAAAAGGGAAATTAGTTACACTGAAATCAAAACCATCCCTTTTATCGAAAATTTTAGTTCTTATTTTACCAGAGTCAACGATGATAGTTAGATCCAGAAAACGGCAATATTTGAAATCATTCTTACCTTTATTAAGTTTTTTTTTTTAATTTTTTGTTGATGTTACTTATAAAGTAAGAGACAACCGAACCGTTAGTCACAAGAACGAACAATTCATGGATGATAAATTATAACTTTACAATAGAACTTACAGTTTAATCTCCCATAAAACAGAAAGTGACATCAGGTGCTCCGGGAGAGTAGACATGTCCTGATCTGCTTTAAGGGATTCAATTCAGGAAAAAGTCAAATCGGTTAATCTAGCTTAATCTTTAAATATCTATTTTAGTCAGATTATTATGGTATTACAGACTTTATGAGAAATAGATCCATGTTTCTATCAACGGAAGGTGTGTTGTTTCCTTTTGTCTATAGAGATCATAAAACTAAAATAACAAAATACAGAAAAAATTACAAATACATTCATTTATTGAGTTTACATATAGAAATTTTATATTTCTTTCCTTTTCTTTCGACTTTGACTCGAAACTAATTTAAAAATATTTTGTTGATTATGTCTACTAATGATTTTTTTATTCTGTTTTTGTGATTTTCCTATGTATAACCTTCCAAATGTTTTGATTTACTCTGCTCACTGAAGAGACCTTACTAGTAGAAATGACCAATTACAGAAACAAAATTTATACTTACTTTGGCATCTAGTTCCTTAAAAGCGTTTCTCAATCAAATCTACACTGTGCGGCCTTTAAAAATAGTCTTACATCCATTAATAAAAAAAGTTAGATACTGGCATTATAAACAGCAGTTACATATTGATACCCAGTAAAAAACAGTATTCTTAATAAAATTAATTGGAAAGATTGTCGTAATACCATCCACGACTCACTTAAGACTTATTGTAAAAATTGGGTTAAACGTGAACACGTTGACAAAAAATCTTTGGATTCTTTCTTTAATGCAAATATGAAAATTGTCGATATTCGAATTAAACAGTTTGAACAACATTTCCGCCATGACATCAAAAATAAACCCACCGTTTCTTGCATCAAAATGAAACTTAAAGAATTTGGCAAGGAATTTGTTTTTGTCCCAGCTGATAAGGCTGCTAATAACATCATCATAGTTTGTAGAAAACATTATATACAAGTACTCCAAAAAGAAATTGCCAGTTCACATACTTTTCAATAAACCCAATCAACGGAAAATGAAATTACAAACATACATTTTCTAACAGCCACATCTTTACAGGCTAAACCTGATAGTAAAACAGTTCCAACCATGTACTGGGTTCCTAAACTACACAAAACGCCATATAAATCTAGATTCATTTTGTCATCTAGTCACTGTTCTACTACTAAAGTTTCTATTATACTCACTAATACTTTGACTGCTATTAAAAACCTGGTTAGTAGTTGATATGGCAAAAATCCGTAGGTTTTCAAAAACGTTTTTTGAAAACCTACGGCTTTTTGCCATTGTTAACTACTATCCAGGAGCATGTGACAAAAAACGTGTTTACGATTTTTGTTTCTACAACGGTTGAAACTCTGCTTTAAGCACTCCAGAAGTAAAAAAGTAGGTTTTACTCACATTTTTTACGTTGCTTGCATGACACGAGTTATACATAACACTGACGTGTATCTCTGGTTCTACACTTTTGATTCCTATACATTTCTAGTAAGTCTGACAGGTCGTCACCAGTTACTCTCTCTATAACAAATATATTGTTAAAAGGATAATATAAATATACGATTTCCCCTTGAATATCAAGTATTTCATAAAAACCATACACCTTTGTTTTTATTTTTTTTAGATTGGTCAAATCATATGCAAGCATTTTTTTTTAACTGATTTTTTATTATAAAANTCAAACAATATGGCATGACTACACAAAGCTTCTGACAAAATTTCAAGTTTATATCATTTACCATTGCAGAGAAAAGCCTTACGAAAGTTGTGAAGGACGGACAGAATAATGAAAAATTGACTAAGTCGGTAAACAGGAAGTTGCATTCCGACAAGTCTGAAAATGCATCCCACAATATGGCATGACTACACAAAGCTACTGACTAAATTTCAAATTTGTATCATTTACCATTGCAGAGAAAAGCTTTACGAAAGTTGTGACGGACGGACAGAATGATGAAAAATTGACTAAGTCGGTAAACAGGAAGTAGAATCCCGACAGGTCTGAAAATGCATCTCACAATATGGCATGACTACACAAAGCTTCTGACAAAATTTCAAATTTGTTTCATTTACCATTGCAGAGAAAAGCTTTACGAAAGTTGTGACGGACGGAATTACGGAATGACAGAATGACGGACACAGGTAAAACAGTATACCCCCTCCTCCTCCGGAGCGGGGGTATAAAAACATATCATGTAAATTTGTTTAGAATATGAATTATAATTTTGAAGATCTTGCAGATTAACAAACCAAATTAACATTTGAGCTATTTTGCTCAGTGAACCTCCAAAATCTGCAAAATTGAAATTTTAAGTATCAGGTGCACGATTAAATCAGGTGAACAACATATCCTGCACGTTTGGTTGGAATATGACTTACAGTTTTGAAGGAGTTCAAGATTAACCAACTGAATAAACTGAGAAAAGTGTAACGAAAATTTGTATCATTTACCATATTTGTTGAAAATATTCCAAGTCGGTAAACAGGAAGTAGATGTCAGACAGAAATGAATTCAAAAAGCACATTATGGGACCCCATACCAAAGTCATATACAAAATTTGAAGTGGCTGTGATAAGTAGTTGCTGAGAAAAGTGTTACGAAAACTTGTACCATTGGCCATATTTGTTGAAAATTCTCCAAGTCCGTAAACAGGAAGTATATGTGCAACAGACCTGAATTCGATAAGCAAAATATTGGACTCCATAACTAAGTCACATACAAAATTTCAAGTGGCTGTGAAAGGTAGTTGCTGAGAAAAGTGTTACGAAAATTTTTACCATTGACAGTACTTATTGAAAATATTCCAAGTCTGTAAACAGGAAATAGATGTCTGACAGACCTGAATTTGATAAGTGCAATACAGAACCCCATACTAAAGTCACATAAAAAATTTCAAGTGGCTGTGATTTGTAGTTGCTAAGGAAAGTGTTACAAAATAGGTGTGGACCCAAATTGATGTCTCGCCCGTCCCTACTTCGTCGCAAAATTGATGTGAAAACTCAAACTGACTAAATCAGATTTAACATGTTCGCTAGACTGTGAAATTAGGGTAACTGACAAAAGCAATATAGCAGACTTTCATGTACCACCCAAAACCAAAATGATATTGTGATCAGTAACCTATCACTGATAGATAATGAAAAGCCAAACATGTTCACTAGTCCATGAAAATGAGGTCAAGGGCTAAAG
>MJUU01016096.1:26537-38458 GCA_002080025.1 Modiolus philippinarum | reverse complement strand
TACACAAAGTCCGTTGGCATACTACTGAAAGCTTAGATCAAGAGGAATCCAAAGAAAAAAATCCCATCGAAATCCGATGAAAAATAAAGATTTGACATAATCTGCAAATTCCCAATTTTGGCCCCGTTCGGCCCCTCATAAATGGGAAAGGAAACAAGTTATCAAAAATATAATAGTTGAGCGCCATATTAATTTTTCACAAGGAATCCATAAAAACTGCATCAAAATCGGACTTAAAATAAAAAAATTATTTTTTTGGAGATTTGCCCCTGTTGGGCCCCATTCATCTCGTGAGTGGTACATGCTACGTGAAATCCGTTGGCATATCCCAGACTGGAAATTTCCTCAGGAGCACACTGAAAGAAACCCCATCAAAATCCGATTACCGGTAATAATAAAGATTCTACAAACAAACATGTGAAAACACCCAATTTAACCCCTTTTGGCCCCTTTTTTAAAAACGGTTGGGGCCACAATTACCAAAACTGAGCTAAGCCTTCCTTTTGTATCAAAGAACATTATGTTAAAATTTCATAAGGATTGATCTACTGGAATTAAAGTTATTGACCAAAAACTAAAGTGTCTACAGACGACGACGACAACGACGACGACGACAACGACGACGACGACAGCACCATACCAATATACGACCGCAAAAATTTTTGCGGTCGTATAAAAACACCATTTAAGTTACATCATGCATTATTGATAATTGATAATTGACAATCCAAGTATAAAATGTTTGCTAGTAGCAAAATACTGACTGTTGGTACCCTCGAGGGTAAAATGTCTATCCATAAAACTTCTTGGAAGTATTTATTGACTGCTTTAGTTAAAAAGGTAAATATCATAATTGCAGAAACTTAATGTTTCGACCCATTTCAACAATACAGAACATTGTATTGATCCACATATCTCCAGATCCCTAAAAATTACACTTCGCATGTCAGGTTTTATAAATTCTTGTAAAAGCACAAAATAAATAATTATAATGAAGCACTGCTTAAAGAAAACATATTTCTCAAACACCAGCAAAACAAACAATGCCACTTGTAACTATTCAAATACGTTTCTGTTATGTGCTAAAAAAAAAAACAAAAAAACAAAAAAACAAAAAAACAAAAAAAACAACAACAGAAAATCATAACAAAGTTTAATATACGTAACATAAGCCACAGACAATATCTGATATAAATAGCATCAAATAAAAAAATAAATATAGTGATTTGTGGCATATAATTGTGACATTATCTTCAACAAAAATAAAAATTATTCTAATACATTTCAGGGAAAAGCGGAAGGTTCGTGCTGGAGAAAGTATACTCTAGCTTTTTTAAAAGTATATTGTTGACAAACCAACCAATTAAAAGTCATTGAACAATTCGAAATTACAGACTTGCACTTCTTTTACATTTATAGCAGCGATACTAATTCAGTTGTTGAGGATTATGCGTTGGTAAACAATCTTCCAAAAACTTTTGTGCAGTGAAGCAAATTATCTAGAATGTTTTGATATAAAACAAAGACAAGGACATGAAAATAAAGTAACCGAGGCTTGCTTTTGCTTTAAACTTTTGAAATAAGCCATATTTTGCAAAATCTGTAGTTTTGGCGGAAAATCAACAAAATTACTTCTTGTGCGATATTTAAACATTTATGGAGAAAATAAAGCCTCGGTGACATTAGTAATACTAAGGAGAATATCACTGAAATTCTAATAAATTATTTATTGCCAAGGTAATGAGTTCTACTGTTGCAATAATTTCAAACAAAACTGCAAGTGCAGCATAACTGTTTTTTGTGGTGATAAATGTGTATGATGAAAGGCATTTTATAATATTAAAGCTTAATGTTTTTGAGAACAATTTTTTAAGCATTATATGTGTGAACCGACAAGTTACCTTTTTGACCTTCCGTTTCCCCCCGTAAATGATGTAAAACGACATAATTATTTCATTATTTTACATTATAATGGAAGAAATAATAAAAAAATATAAAAGTGTCATTGAAGAATTAACCAGTATAAATGTGCGTTAGGCAAATATGTATTATCTTTTTCATTTAGCCTTATTTTCAGATGAAGCTATCCAATAACGAACTTTTTTAAATGAACAAACAAAAAAAAAAAAAAAAAAAATAAAAAAAAAAATAAATTCTAGTGAAAGTAATTGACTATTTCCATTTTGATAAACAAATTTTTTTCTAGTTACCCGATTTAAAACAGATTGGAAAGAAATAAGTACAATAAATTGAACAACATTTTGGAGGATATTTCTGAAAGCAACATCAAAGTTGCCTTTCATAAAAAACTTAGTTTAGATCTGGCTTTCATGGTTTGTTTCAAAAAGTCATGTGTTACGGGTTATTCGTGGGAAAAAAGGTATTTACTGATAATTACGACTTATAATCCATTAATCATATAAAGGTCTGAGGCAAGGAGTGAAAAAACATTATATGAGATCACTATTTGCCACTAACATTCTTGATATACAAGCTGCAAAATTTATTTAACCTACAAATTTGTACAACTTTTTACATGTGTGCAAAATTATACAGATGTAATTCTTTGTTCCGTTCAAAGTGTCTAGTTGCTAGGTTTTATGGTTAGAAGTACAATTATAGAAAAAAAACTATACCAGAATAATCTCTATATGGATTTTGTGTAAAATGAAAAGCAGCATTATCAATGTGTTTAGACCAAAAAGGGAAAAATGGAAAAATAAACGAATTACGTCCCTACTACTTTATGAACAAAGAAATTAATTTGTATTGCCTATCATAAAATGTCTTATCATGATCATTCTAAATGCAAGCATCACATTCATTTACATAATGTATATATGTTACCGGTGTTAGCGGCAAAAGATTAATTTAGGCATAAAGCTTAAATCCTGGGCATTTAGTTAATGCCTAGTCATTAGAACTAAAGCCTAAAATGAGTTTGGCATTAGGCTTAATACCTAGGATTTAGGTCTAATGCCTGATTTTTGTTCATGAAATTTATTTTTATTGCCTGACTGCTAAGTCCAACCAGAGGCTCCCAGGAGCCTGCATCGCTCACCTGGCTTTCAGTTAATTGCCACAATCAAGCTAACATTGTAAGTTATACAGTTGATCTTCAGTATCTCAAACTTTGGTAGCTCGAACAACACATCTTAAAGTCTGATAATATTTACTATATTTCTTTGTTGGGCTTTTTTGACAAAAAACGTTCTTGCTAAGGACCAATTTCGACACCAGTTTTAAAGTCGAAACATCATTTGGTAAATGACGGTCAATGAACAATTTTCAACATCGGTTTTGAAGTTGTAACATCAATATCTATTTGGAAACCATATTTCATTGAAATCGAACAATGTTAAATTTTCCCGCCTTTTTAGCAGCCACTTTGAAAATAGCCGTCAGCGAACAATTTTCAAGATCAGTTTTGAAGTTGCGACATCAATACCTATTTGGAAACCAAATTTCATTGAAATCGGACAATTTTGGATTTCCCGCCTTTTTTGGCGACCATTTTGAAAATGGCGGTCAACGAACAATTTTCAACACCGGTTTTGAAGTAGTGACATCAATATCCACTTGGATACCAAATGTCATTGAAATCAGACATTGTTGAATTTTCGAGACTTTTTTTTTGGCAGCCATTTGAAAATGGTGGTCAACGAATAATTTTTAACATCGGTTTTGAAGTTGTGACATCAATTCCCTTTTGGAAATAAAATTTCATTGAAATCGGACAATGTTGAATTTCCCGCCTGTTTTGGCGGCCATATTGAAAATGGCAGTCAACGAATAATTTTTAACATCGGTTTTGAAGTTGTGACATCAATTCCCTTTTGGAAATCAAATTTCATTGAAATCGGACAATGTAGAATTTTCCCGCCTTTTTTGTCGGCCATTTTGAAAATGGCGCTAAACGAATAATTTTCAACACCGGTTTTGAAGTCGCAACATCAACATCTTATTGGAAACCAAATTTCATTGAAATTGGACAATGTTGAATTTTCCCGCCTTTTTGGCGGCCATTTTGAAAACGTTGGTCAACGAACAATATTCAACACCAGTTTTGAGATCGCTACAGCATCTTAAACATTTTATCAATTTCCACTGAACCTTCATCTTCTATAGTTTTCGAAATAAAATACGAAAAATATTAAAAAAATTGAAAATTGTGAAAAAGGGGCAACAACTCTTACAAGGTTTTGGATTTTCTTCAATATTTCAGGGTGAGTAGATCTTGATATACTGAACATTTCTGCAATTTACATTTGACCTCTATCTGTTACACTTTTTAAAATAAAAAATGCACAACTTTTGAAAATTAAACGGAAAAAGCGCTGTAACTCATAGATGGGTTTTTCAAAATTGCACAGTAGGTAGATCTCATCATTCTGATCATTTTAAACCTCTGTCAGACTGATATCTGTAACGGTTTTCGAGTTATTGGCCTAAAACTGCAATTAACCCCTTAGTTCTATTTTTAGCAATGGTGGCCATGTTGTTTGACCTACCGCCTAATCGAACACATTTTTGAGAAGCCATACTCTGGTGATGATTCAGGCCAAGTTTGGTTACATTTGGCCCAGTGGTTTCAGAGGAGAAGACTTTTGAAATTGTTGACACACAGACAGACGCAAGGACGGACGACGGACGCATAGTGATGGCAAAAGCTCATATGGCCTTTTAGGCCAGGTGAGCTAAAAAAAAAACAGAACTGGAAACACAAAGAAAACGAAGATTTCACTAAAGTACGACACAGAAAAGAAAAAAAAAATGAACCAAAATATACACTACCATTTTCTTATAAGAAGACATCCGCGACTTTGAATATGTAAGCATTGGTAAATGAAGTGAAAATCAAATCAAATTCAGTAAAATTAAAGAACAAACTTATGTTGTTAAAGAGACAGATATGCCGATAACGGAGAAAAGGGTATCCTATAGCGGTCTATAAGAACGTGATGGCGACCATGAAAATACTTCAAAGTTGAGTTTAGGTTAAGAGTTATATACCCTTGTTCAAGAGGCTACCTGTAAGTAACAAAGCTCTTGCAAGGAAGTCATTGTAGCCTTGACCACCAGTAAAAGATTACTTGACCACGAGTAAACAAATTTTGGTAGACGCCTCTGTAATGGAAATATTAGTCAACATCGTCCATAGATAGAAAATTCTGCTTGCAAATGCTAATTTGGTATAAAAAAATAATTGCCATTCGTTTTCCCATACTAAATGTCCGACTAACTTACCTTAGCTGCAGTCTGTAGTCAACTGCATATTCCACAGGCATTCAATTCCTGGTAACATTTATACTTTATCATACAAATTTGCAGTCAAATCTGCACTACTGTAAACCGGATTTTGTTTTCGCGCCATCTTATTTTTTCACATATTTCAAAATAAATTTCATTACGACTTCTTGAATTATTAGTTGTCGGACAGAGCATCACAAAAGTTAAACCATGCAATTTTCATCTGGTTTGTTATCAACGTTTCATTTCCCTCCAATTTCAAATTATCAAGTCATCAACGGAAAAGAAAACAGTTGTATGAAAACGAATAAAAATTTTAAAATAAAAACAGTTATCCTTATTTTCACATCAAATTTGTGAGTAGTGTGACTAGTGTATATCATCAATAATAACTCTTGATAACACTGTAAATCATGTGGTCAGGCAATAAGAATAATTTTCTTGAACAAAAATCAGGCATTAGAACTTAATCCATTAAGCCTAATGCCAAAAATTTCAGCTTAATGGCTAATTTTACATATTGCGCTAACATATACTTATTACATACGTTAACAATAACACAGATAAATATCTAATTGTACAGAATTTTAATTAATTAATCTTAACCAATTTTCCAATATCATCTTGGTCTCGTTTAGAATATTCAACTTGGAAACTGCTGTTCGAATAAGTTATACTGAAGTACGTGATTTATAAATAAATAGGGAGTGAACTGTTCAAAACCTACTGATATACATGCAAGTCAGAAAAACACTACAAGAAAACTCCAATAACATAATGACAGAACACTTCTAATTATATTTTTAAGATCACCATTTAAAAATCAAAATAAAAAAATTGAATAATTCCTTATCATGATAAATTCTTGAACTCATGAAGCAGATATAAAAAAAAAATATGGTATAACCTGTTATACCATGTTTTTAAGTCACAGTAATAATTGAGACAACCTTTACAAAAAAATCTCCTAAAAATGAGGATTCATTCTATTAATAAATCATGTACTTTCAAGTGTATGGTCTAGTGTAAAATTTTGTCTTTCTTTCAAAATAAAGCCACTTTCAAATACATATTTATATACAGCATTTTGCTGTATAAATTTTATCATGGATTCTGAATATAGTAATTTCCTCTTATTAACAATGTTTTGAACGAAATTTCATTGATAATATCAGCTGAGAAAATCAATAAAACTTTTCTCCATAAATCAAAAATGTAAAAAAGACTAACTTGTTCAACAGAGGGTGTACCCTTGCATATTTGCAGTTGCAGTAATGAAGACAAAATTTACTCAATACCTGTATTTCTAAAAATGAAAAAAAGTTGCACCCCTAGAGGTTTAAAAACAAATTCCACAAAAGGCATCTGTGGGCAGCTCACACTAGTTGAGCCATTGCTCACTAGTTATCTCGACTCTAAACTTTCAGTATCTATTAACCTGTAAAATCTTGAAAATGAATCAAAACGATATGGCCATACAAAGCTTGTGACAAAATGTATCATTCACCATTTGTAAAGAAAACTTTGATGAAACATCACAATGCTAAAATTGACAAAAAAATGTTTACAGGTAATAAGTTCCCGATCACTCAGAAAATGCATTTATCAATGTTAAGAAAATTTCTCGGTATTGCTAAAAGTGTCGAAAATGGATGCCGACATACAGAAAGTTTCATCTGAACAGGTATTAAAATACATTCTAAAACTGGCATGTCCATACAAAGCTTCAAAAAAATTTACAGTTTTGAATCATTTAACACTGTCGAAAAAAACAATGAATCTGTCAGTGCTCACTTGTAATCTAAGCATCTGATAACCTGAACAGGTTGAATCTGCATACTACAAATTATTTAGCACTGCAGAAAAACCTAGGACGAAAAATCACTCTTTAGTGCTAAAGCATCAAAAATTGATTAAGTGGGTGTGCATGAAGTAGTATCCTGACCATTCAAGAAATGCATATCCAAAAGCGACAGAATCATACAAAGCTTGTGACAAAATTTCAGCTTTGTATCATTAATCATTTTAAGGAAAACTTTGACGAAAACAGTATCATAGACAGAAGGCCGGAAAAAACAGTATACATTCCTCTCTTTCGGAGCGGGCCTATAAATAGCATTTACGTACAATGTACATAGATTGTTACAAAATGTCACATTTAGATTGATACCATTGCAGAGAAAACTTCTCTTTCTGCTAAAAATAACAAAGATTTCAAATTTGTATCTTTTACTACTGGAGAGAAAACAACTTAGACAAGACATGCCATATTATGCTATATTTCAAAAATAAACCAAGTCGGTAGACAGGAAATGGCATCCCGTCAGGTCTGAAATCACATCCCATAATATGGCTTATTTAACACAAAGCCTTCCTCGTTCTTGCTTCGGTATTCATTTGCCAATGTATTTTGACCAAATTTATATCATCTTAAAATTCCAGATAAAGCCTTGACAAAAAGACGGATGGAGGGAATGATGGAAACAGGTAAAACACTATATCCATTCTCCTTTGTAGCGGGGAATAATTTCTTATGGAGATATTTTGAACAAAGATCATATTGTAGAATAAAGTAAGTAACAGTAAATGTAATTTTACATGAATCCTTCTTGAATTTGAAGATATTCATCACTGTAAACAACAGGTACCTGAAACGAGAAAAACAATACATTACATACATATATTTCACTACAATTAAGACCGACAGACACTAATGCTCTCAATTGTTACGTTTGTTTTTGAATCAGAATTTTTTATTAGACGGGTTTACTTTAGATTTAATTGATATATCTTAACTAAGTCTTCATCAAAATTTTAATACAATACACAGAAAGAATACATGTTTGTGGCAAATGTGATAACATTTTATCGTGTTTCCGCTATGAAAAATATTAACTGAGAAAAGGAACTTGGTCTGAGATTTATGGTTAATAAGTTACATACCAAGTTTGAAGACATAATGTTATTTCGTTCAAAAGTTATCAGTCGGAAACCCTAAAATTCGCAAAATTTCAAAGTTTCAAGGGGCATAACTCATGAACTCCTTGGACCTCTGAACCAAAAATCAACCTTGACCTGAGTTTTGTTTTAGATAACTTACATGCTAAGTTTGAAGACAGTATGTAATTTCGTTCACAAGTAATCAGTCGGAAACCTTCGGGGGATGGACGGACGGACGGACGGACAGACAGACAGACGGACGGACAGACGAAGACACATCACATAATACCTCGCCACTACAAATGGATTGAAAAACCAATTTTAACAATGAAAATAAGATTAAAATAAAATAATTGTTGCAAATCACCTTCAGAATATCTTCTGATCATCTACAACTAATGATCAACATTCCTCACAAAAAAGGTTGCATTGGCATTTAAAGGAAATTCTTTTAAAAATTTAATAATTGTGAATTGTAATAGGTATTTAAGTATTGGGTGACTTTACTTCTGCCATTAGGATATTCAATGATTTTCCTTCCTATCTCTGACTGAAATGAAAGATAGATACACAGCAATGCTAGCTTTACCATTTCTCCTTAGATAAGCTAAAAGTTCTTCAATCATTCACTATACACTACACGTCTTTTAATCCCTTTATATTGGCATCAATTTAACACAGATTACATGTTTTATCAAGATTAAAAAATAGATATTAAAAGTACAAAAATATATACCTCTTGACATTAGAAAATCCTAGAAAATACGCCTACATTTACTATATATAGTGAAAAGACAATATTTATGACATATAACTTGTTAAATTAGGAATATTTTGTTGTTTTTGAATGTTTCTTTGTCATGAAAGAAGCATTAACTTCTCGAGCTGTTAAATTAGAAAAGTTTTGTGGTTTTTCTTTGTCATGAAAGAAACATTATCTCCTAGTTAAGCCGGAGAATTTCAATCCTTGAAGTATACTTATTTTTTGTTTAATTCTTATGTGGTTTAACGAGACATAATAAAGGAATGTACAAAAATAAGTATTACAAATGCAACACACAATATTTGTTATACTAAAACTATGCTCCGATCTTGCTGATATAAGGGTCCTAATCTGTATCTGCTGGACAGTGATATGTTCGCTGGTTATGTTTATGTATTTCTGTCAGATTTTATCCATTTGAAATCTTTATAACTTTTTGCTCGGTGACCCCTTAATTTTATTTCATATATCTTGTGGAACATTCTGACAGAATTTTATTCAGTTGGTGTTATTTTGTCATATTCATTATTGGATAAACATTGCTCATGTTAAACCTATGAAAAATGCAGAAGAGTTCACTTTCCCGCCATTTTTTGAAACACTTGTATCTCAAAAATAAGATCGGTAACCTATCAATTTTTTTGGCTTAAATAACTTCTTTTCAATTTTCTAACAAAAAATCACATTTAATTGAAATCCTTGTTATTTCAAAACTGACCAGCAAACATCCTTAAATTGCACACCAGTTACAGAGGATAATCTCTGTACTTTGATGATGCAAGGTAAAGTTTCAGACGCCAATCAGAGCTTTCACGAGAAATGATGCATGACAAAACATGGGCGAACAGAATAAAAATAATAACATTTATAAATCATTTCAAAACTATATATTTGCTAAACCATGCAGGTTTTATTAGCCTTTATGTATTAATTGGTATAGCAAACCTACCATGTATGTTACATAATATGTTGGATTTTTTTTCAGGCCAATTACCTGGATATTATACGACCTTCAATAAGGGACTCAGTAATCAACTCGCGAGCTCTTTTACTGATGAGACATAAGTTGTCGAAATTCGCATATGCAGAAAGTATATTACCAGTAACTTCGGTATTTTGTTATTTATTTAAAAAGCATGAAGCCCATAACGACATTGATAAGATGTACAGTATAGTAAAATGAGAAAACACAGCATGAACTAACATATAACAATAATTACATTTCATGCATATTCATTTAAATTCCGTAAATTTGATAGGTGAACATCGCTCACGTGGCATATCAGTGTGAAGTTGCAATTCCCATGAAACACATTTGACCACATGACCACGTGGCAGATGAATTTGTAAAAATAGAAACCCAATGTACATGATGTACAATCTTTTTAATAGATTTGTTTTTTATGATTTGGTCTTAAAATGTAATTATAAGAATTGAATGCACTATTTTGATGTTTCATAGGGATTATGAAAGTGTTGACCGGGCGCACATTTTCAACCTGTTAAAAATGTGCTTCGGTCAACACTTTTATACCCCAACGAAACTTCAAAATAATGCATTCAATTCTTAACGGACACAGCAAACTTGCACAATTATCCATTGTATTAGTACAAACAAGAGCTGTCGCCGGATGGCAGCCAGTTATACCCCCGCTCATTGAACCCTGAATCAATATGGCGATGCTAAGTTAAGTATGTGTGGACATAATACAAGTGTGGACACAGTACAAGTGTGGACACAATACAAGCATTGGCATAGATGCTATGAGAAATTAAGTTACCGTCAAACAGGAAGTAGATGAGTTATGGACTTGAAAAGGGGAGACATTTTAAAACTAATCATACCAAAGCTTCAGACCAAACATCAAATTATTACTAAATACACAAGCCGAGATATCCTTGACGAAAAATTTCAATTGTCATGGCTTTAATAGGAAAAAAAAACCAAAGTTATCATCAAACAGGAAGAAGATGAGTTACGGACTTGAAAATGGGAGACACGGTACAACTCATTATACTAAAGCTTCAGACCAAATATCAAATCATTACTACATGCACACGCCGAGATATCCTTGACCGAAAATTTCAATATAAAGCTATAATGGGAAAAATCAAAGTTATCGTCAAACAGGAACAGGATGAGTTATGGACTTGAAATGGGGAGACACAATACAACTTATCATACTTAACTTTCAGACCAAATATCAAATCATTACTACATACACAAGCTGAGAAATCCTTGACGAAAAATTTCAATATATAGCTATAATGGGGAAAAAAACCAAAGTTATCGTCAAACAGGAAGTAGATAAGTTACGGACTTGAAATTGGGAGACACAATACAACTTATCATACTAAAGCTTCAGACCAAATTTCAAATCATTGCTACATTCACAAGCTGAGAAATCCTTGACAAAAATTGCAATATATAGCTATAATGGAGAAAAATCAAAGTTATCGTCAAACAGGAAGTAGATGAGTTGAAGACTTGAAATTTGGAGACACAATACAACTCATCATACTAAAGCTTAAGACAAAATATCAGATCATTACTACATACACAAACTGAGAAATCCTTGATGAAAAATTTCAATATATAGCTATAATGGAGAAAAATCAAAGTTATCATCAAACAGGAATTAGATGAGTTACGGACTTGAAATGGGGGAGACACGATACAGACATCATACTTAAGCTTCAGACCAAATATCAAATCATTACTACATACACAAGCTGAGAAATCCTTGACGAAAGATGTTCCGGACGGACGGACAGACGGACAGTCAGACGGACAAGGGTAAAACTGTAAACCCCCCTCTCCTACGGAGCGGGGGTATGATAACACTAAAGTATTAATACGTTGACCATAGTGCTTATTCTATCACCCAACAGAGTTTTTGAAAAGATATAGCATTTGAACCATACGTCTGTTCGTCAGACAGCCCGTCCTGTTGTTCGTTGGTCAAAA
>MJUU01016095.1:84900-95058 GCA_002080025.1 Modiolus philippinarum | reverse complement strand
TCTTCATATTTATATATATATAAAACGGTGGAGAAATGTAGTACCAAATTTTCCATTCGCCTAATGAACCAAATTATTTCAACTTGTTCCCTGGGGAGAATTACCTATAAAAGGGTAAAATTTTTAGTTTGCGTTTTGTTTTTCTCTTTTGTTTTAAATATGCCGGTTTGGTATAACATATTTAATTATTCACAAAATTCACATGTACTTTATTCAATTTTTTTTTCTTTCACTTTTTGGGTAAGGCGACTAATTTTTTTAAGCAACCAGTAAGATCAAGCCAAGGAGGGGTGCTAAGGTTTGGGCTTATCTCGCCCTTAATTTTGAAAACATCTACTAATTCAGTTTCAATCTGTATCTTTGTGTCATGAATTCCACTATCTTTGTCACGCCCTTGTAGTGATGGACATTTCCCGGTTCTCTTATATCTGCCCAACTACGAACTGACGTTTTCTTGTCTGACAATTTAATTCAATACATCTGTGTGATAAATCTATGGTCTGACGATCTTGTACAAGTTCTGTGTCTCTTGCCAGAATAGCAGGTAATACAGTGGTGTTCTTTGTCGTTTTCTGCTTGAAGATAAACCACTGCTGTACCGTCTCTAAACACATTCTTAAAAAAACGCCCGAATATGTACTTCATTCAAGTTGAAAGGTACTTTAAATAAATGAAAAGAAATAAAACGGCAACAGACGTTGTTTATATAGCGCGGACGTTTTTGAAGACATGGGATTGAAATTTTTTTCTAATAAATTGGCCAATCAAATTTGTCGTTACATTTTACATTAAGAATAAACAAACTTGTAGAATTTTTAACTGATAATTATAAAAGTAAAGCAGATATGATATAAAGAATAATAAGAATTATTGAGTATAAAGACATCATTTTCAACATCCTTACATCGTTGGAAAATCAATTTTTATTTGCTTTCTGTATAACAATAAATTTCCTTTTATATTACAATATTAACCCCCTTTAATAATTTCTGACTTTCATAAAATTTTCTGACCATAAATTTACATTTACTTTATTTCGCATAATTTCGAGAGGAGGTGTTTCAAATAGAATTTAAAATGAATATATTTGCACTGATTGAGTGCTTTTTGAAAGTAAAGAATTCACTTGCTAGTCTTAAAATCGTTTAAAACCTTAACAAGAAAATTAATTTTAATAATATACTTGAAATTGAACGCTTTAAAGGAACGCACTCATTTACAAGTGAGAAAATAATCTCAGTGGAGATTTCATATTTGTTTTGCAAGAAAGTAGAACAAGAAATTTTCACATAACAAAAGAAACAAAAACCAAGTAATTTTTTTTTTTCAAGTTTTTCAATTTATATAATTCTACATTTTTTATAAATTTTTCGATATCTTTTTTTTAATTCTAGATCAACATCTACTTAGGAGTTATGTTATGCATTTCAGGAACACTGCAACGTGATATCATCAGTATACCAGGTGCAACAGAAAATATTTGAATGAGAATAAGTAGCCGATGTAGTTGGAACTTTCTATATCCAATGAAACACAATTTTCCTCCACCTCTGAAAAATATACAGAATTTGATATTGGGTTTGTGAACGGCTAAAAGATTTTATTTATCGCTCTTACTAAAAACGAAGCATTCGTGGTTGAGTGTTAAAGACAGACGTAATAGTTCGAGCTTGAATAAGTGTTGCATTAGCAAAAAAAATATTACTCCTCCAATAGAGTTATTGTCCAAAACAGAGAAAATCCTGCTTACTCGACATGAGCCAAAGCTACAAAGTTAAAGACATCAGATCAATTAACAAGTCTTGCCTATCTCTATAGAGCATAAACGAATGCCATATGCAGAAGAGCAGAATATAGTTGCATACATTTCAAAGGGTTTATTTGTTTTGAAAAAGTATGTGTACAGAATAAACATAAAAATGAAAAACAAAACAAACTAACAGATGAAAACAAACAAAGCAAAACCGAACAAAACAAAAGGGTGAGAGCATCACAATTCCAAAACACATACATTTATCCCCCAAAAAAGACAAAAAGGACAAGAAAAAAACAAAATCAAAACAAATAAAATTGAAGGGGGAAATCAGGCAAAAAAAAATGACAGCCGAAATATTGTAAAAAATTTCCATCCCAATACAGTACAATACAGTATTATAACAAAATAAAATTCTTTTTCAAACATTTTCTAAGCCCTTAAAAGGGCTTTCAGATACACTGTGGCACTTATTCCTTCTTTAGTAATTTGGCTTTCACTGCTTATAGTTGTTTTTGTTTCCTTGTACCTGTCCTCGTTGTCCTAGAACATAGTTCCTAATAATTTTGGTGAATTCTTTGTTAAATCTGTTTTCTTTTCCTTTATTGGTGAATTCCTGATTTTTATTTAATTCCGGGGGCAAGTATAGGCTTCTAATGAAATGTATAAACAATGTTTGTGATATGTGAACAGAAACTTTCATGAAGGCCAGGTAGAGGGTGTATGAATTTTTCAGTTTTCGGAGCTCTCTGAATTCGTCGACTTCGGAACGCTTATGTTATTTGTAGTCGAGTAAAAAGGAGTAATAAGAAGTTTCTTGGTGAATTTTGAATATGATATGACATCAGTAAAAGTATGATACTTAGCTTAAGATATGCTATGATATGTTGGCCATAAATATGAATCTCGAATAACGGCATAAACACTAACCATTATGTATATTAAATCTTTCATTGCTGAATCAAAGCGGTTGTCTGTTTTTTTTCCATGCAAAGTATAGACAAAAAATGGGCGTAATGAGACACTTTCAATAGATTATCCAGTTTCAGCATTTTGGAAAATTCTTCATATTTATATATATAAAAACGGTGGAGAAATGTAGTACCAAAATGTAGTCTTCAAAAAATAAACAGTCAAGTTCCAATGCCACCAGGAGTAAAATATTAGTCTGAAATAAAAAAAAGTCATATTTCCAATAGCGTTAGAACAATCATATGTGATGCATAGCATAGATTTGCAAAATAAACATCAGAGATAATCAGCATTGTAAGTATCAGACGATTTAACAATTTGGATAACTATACACTTTACTATTATCTTTTATTCTTAAAGCAAAACTGTTCGCTATTGTTAAAGCACAACTGTTAAAAAATTTTGTCATCAAGCACATTTGAATTTAGGAAAAGGCACTATATATTTTGTCAAATTTGTCTCGGAGTAACCAAAAACACGGTATATAAAGGGACTTGGCTTTACCAAACTTGTATTATACTTTACTTCTACGACATCTAACCGGTGAAATGTTATAATCTGTCAATAAATAGAAACTTGATTTGTTCAAGGGCTGTCAGCGCTTAAAAATACTCTGCTGATTCTATATTGCAATAAGATTATATATGAAAAAATGAACCAATATTTTTAGAATCCTAAGTAGAAATAATTCACGAACTAGAAGAGACTTATCACAAAAGAATAAATATTGTTTAATTGCTGTACAACAAATCTGTAACTTGCATACAAATTATTAAACATTATTTTTTACAGGGGAAATCTTTTTTTTTCACGTACATCTACAGGGAAGTAGCTTTTATTCACCATCACGTTTTACTTTGTTGCCAATTAAGTTGAGTATAACTTGTCTGTCCTAATAAATAATACGCTCTATTTAGTATTATTCCCTTTGCAATCGCATTTGTTCCGATCCATTTGATATTTAATTAATATTAAAATCGTTTTGTAGATTTATTACTATTGATAGAGATAGAATTCTATGAATTGAAGTTAATTCTATTTTCAACCTCTTTGAGTTAGTAGTACTATTATCTACAAAAACATCTATTTCCTCAAATCTCTTGAAATGCTTAAACTTGTTTCCACTGCTTGTTGTGAAAAGTTGTTAACTGATCATTTTCCAGGTAGATTTTATGGAAACCTGACTGTTAAGTAAAGACCAAAAGCAAATTAATAAATATTCCACCGTAAACGTTGCGGAGTTGTGATATATCTAAAACTGAACGCCTTATACATTTTTGCAGTATTCTTCTATAATTTCGATGCGAAGAAAATAGAGCTATTATTTGGTGAAAAAAGATTAAGCAAAGCTCATTGTTGAAGACATCATGACGCAGAACAACAATAATTTGTTTGGTTTTTACATGTATTTGTATAGATTTTGTCTGGTGTGCATTAACTCCATATCTTTTTATTGTTTATATACAAACTTAATGCTTAAATAGGAAAGTTGACGAAATACTTAAAATCTGGAAAGGAACAAACGAATCATATTGAAGACCGTTGCAGAGACAATAGTTGGAAATTTCATAACACAGTACTATTAAAGTAATGTTCTTACTAAAATGAGAACAATGAGATGAATTGTGTGGAATAAGACCACGAATCAACCGACTATATGCTATATGATGTGAGGTTCCTCACTTTGTTGAAGACCGTACGGTGACTCCTAGAGGCTTTGTTTTGGGTCGTTTAATCTGGATATGGTATGTTGTCTCCTTGACATTAACCCCATTTCCTTTCTTTTTAAATTTTAATTTACTCGACATAAACTGTATCTCAAAAGTGGCTTATTGGTTTTTTTTTCTTAGAATCAGTCAACTGTTTTCTCCAATAATGTTATTGGGGTATGTCCACATAAATTGCATGCATGTTAAACGTTTTTAAGTCATGATTTATTTAAGAACAAATTCAAGCTGATTCATGCTTCAGCAAAATGTTAACATATAACATTGAATGATTAATTTATATATACTGAACGTCTTAGAATCTTCCTATTAAACCATAGTTGGGTTGTTTCAACTGAAAATTATGCTGATACTCAAGTTCAATGGAAAAGAAAGTTAGCTGGCGATTGCTTTTATTTGGTTTAATCTTTTTTTCTTACGTTTAAAAAATTCAAGGTTGATATCTATATTTTTCGTTTTCATTTTTCAAACTTGTCTTCTAAAAATGGTAGATGAAAAATGGGAGACTGTAGCCTACTGTCGAAAATGTGCAATTAAGTAACAACGCCCCATCGTATAATAGAAATTTAAAAAAAGACTTGATAATTTTGTAAGTAATGTAATAAAAGAGTATGAATGAAACAATAAGTTATAACAAAGGCTCTATGTGGATAGTAAAATATTTTTTATTACAATAAAATATATTTTGAAATAAATAAAGTAACAGTGTGATAAAATGATGTCTTTACAACTATTTAGTTGGAATTAGGGCTCACCTATCTGTTTCAAGGGTGCCATTGAGAAATGTTCTTTTTCATAATTAGTTTCAAGCCCAAGATATATTGCTTTTAATGTGAATAAACCATTTTTAGTCATTATACAACGTTTAAAGGGTTTACTAACAGACATCTTACATCTGCAGGTCGAAAAAATAAAGAATTAAACATGTCAATATTGTCTTTTCAACAACTATCAGTTTAACTAGAATTGGTGGAACATTTATTTTCAAGTCAGTAGTCTGCAGAAATGTAAAATATTGCGGTATATGTATACTTAATGCCTCGACATATATTAGTAAATAAGTACTTAAACCAAACACTGCAAGACAATCTATCCACCGCGTATAAATCTCGTGGTAATATTATAGAAAGTCATTTTCTAAGTCAGAATTTTTCAGAACTTAATTAAAGAAAATGTCTGCAAGTACCTTCTTTTTGACAAGTGTGCAATTTCAATTTTACGAGATATGAAATTTTTACACTATTCTGCGTTAATTTCCAACCATATTTCATTTAAATATATACAAAAATACCCAAGTTGAATAACAAACAGTAAATTATATTATGTTGTTCACGTATTTCAAGAAGTAATCTATCATCAGTAGCATTAGAATAATAATATGGCGAGCCATAATCCGAAAAAGTGTCAAAAAGAAGTACTTAACCGAAAAACATCGAAATATAAGTGTTTAAGTCCAGCACCAATGACATCCATCGAGTGCAAAAAAGCACTGAAACCAAAAGTGTTTTAAAGGGGTTAGAATTTCGATTAAAGCAGTAAACTCTTGAATCGCTCAAAATACCTTCAAAATAATTTCCGAAATCGAAGTTTTATATTCCATCGCATGAAAAGAATGCATTTCAATAAACGAAACGATCCTTAAAATTTGTAACATAATTTATATGTCATACCTATTATTTATTGTTGTTAATGTCTTAACAGAGCTCTTATCATGGCATGGAATTCTGTAAACTATTAATCCAGCTGATCATCAATGGTATCTAAATTGTCAAATAGGGGTAGTAGTCNGATATTTTAAGACACATATGGTTGGATACAATATTTCAACAATATAATTATTAGTTCTTGCTCCTTTAAATACTCCCCAACCAAAACTAGAAAGTACTGCTTGAAAATTCTAGAAAATATAATCTAAACTTTACTATCGTGATTCCCCTCATGTTTGTAATGCTTTGTGAAAATTCAAGATGTTCATTTGAGGACGATACACTCAATCTATCTATTACATGAAAAGTTATTTGCATTATGTTTAAAACTTTGTTAAATGAACAGTCAAATATTTGCTCAGATTAAATTATTCGTGAATGCAGATATTATTTTTTATTTTTGTTTTGCATTTATACATTCGAATATGTGAATTTCAATCCAAATTGAACGAAATGTTTAGTCTTGGTGATATTGCTTTTTTAACTTCATGTACCCAAAAAAGTTGTTGTTTTTTTATTCTGATAGAAAATTATATTTTGATGATCAATTTATCTTCCAGATATCAATAAATATCTGTACACTTGTAGTTTTAACAGCACATACAATCTCGAAAAAGCACATGAACCAAAGAAGACCATCGAAAAAGCAATGACAATCTGTTGGTAGAATAGAATCCCTTATTAAGTTTATTAACTTTTGATTTTCATTAACACAAATTTAGAGACAAAAAAGAAGAAGACGGATTGTTTAGGAATTGATATTTTGTAATGAAGTGTTTTTCCTCCTTCAAAAATTCACATATATTTTTTCGTCGTCTTAATGCCTACATTGAAATACAGGCTTAAGATATTTTGTCAGTTATGTAAATTATTCTTTGAAACCAAAGTACATTATTTTCTGTCCCACCCCAAGATGGTAATACACGATAAAAGGTATTATTTAAAACAACACGACAGAAACTTTGGAAATCGTTTTTTCTATTGTCTGTTTGATAACACTCTCTAAGATAATACTGTGCGGGGAGATATTATTTCCATGCCGTTGTGGAAATTAAATTAATTTTATGGAGTAGCTCTAAAAGAAAAATAAATAAAATCGAGAGGGAATAAAAACACATCATCTTTTGTATCAAATGTGCTAGATTTACCTTTTTTAGAGTGTTTAAAGTCCTTCTTTGTGTCCGAGGGCTTGAGTGAGGAGATAAAGAAGTTTTTAATTTATAAACTACTCGTCACTTTAAAGCATGCTTGGTTTGAGTGATCCACGCTATAGTTGTATACGGGGGTTCGTCATTGGACTATATCCTAGTACATAATATTTTCAAAATTACCTGTATTGCTCTTAAAAAGCTGCAATTATCCATTCTTATAAAGAATATATGATAAAATACTGGTAGGGCAATTTTAATCCTGTCAAAGTTACTGGAGGAAAAAAAGACTCTATAAATGACATTCATTTGTATATAAAGAAATAAAACTCTAATTGAGCTCAATAGTTGTAAAAGATATCCTATATTAATAAAAAAAAACACTGTATGATGACATTTTGTAGCATTTTCTAGAAAGAAACTGAACATTATTAAGGTAAATGGTATCATCGGAATATACGTAGTATTTACACCACAGAAAGTGTTAGTCCGATGGGGTAAAACTGATTTGTACAACGACCCTGTGGTCCAGGAAAAATTGAAGCTTCTAAATATTCAATTGGGAGGTCTTTTTGAAATTTGACCTTAGATTATTAAACAGGGTATCTTATCTGTTACGTCTCTGCTTCCCTTTAATAATTTTTATTACAATTATATCTTTGATCTGTACATACATAGTTCTACCATTATCGTGACCATAAGGGTAATTGATATCCATACTTTTCATTTAATTCTTAATTTTGAAATGCTTTTTAAACAAGCATTATGTAATTGCTTTTTATATAGACTAGTTAAATTATATAGCGGAGCTGGTTTGTATCGCTAAACTAAGTTGTATTTTTATAGGTTTTTAACGAATTTTTAAGCTGATTTCTCATTCTATCATAGCATTCTTATTGACTGTATATTGCTTTCCTATTTTCCTTTTTGATTTTTTTACTTAAGTACTTTGAATTTCGGAACCAACTGATATTGCATGTAGTTATTTTATTCTTCAAGACAATGCTTGCCAATTATAAAATAAGCAGATGTCGATACTTCAGATGTTTCAAATTACAATGGCCTTTGCATCGATAACTGCTGACTTCTTTTTATCACCTTAAAGTTTGAGCTTTTCTTTATAATGACAAACATGTTTGTTCCTATCGTTATTTATACTCCTAACGAGTTCCTATCGTTATTTATGTTTGTCTCTTGTTTTCATTATTGTTTTTCTGGTGCAGTTTGCTTGTAAATTGTGGCATGTGATTGTAGTTCCTGGCCATTGTAGGTGTTTGCTGTTTTCCTGTTTTTGTAATTGTGTCTGTTGCTAATTTAGCTAGCAAGATCACACTTTTAATTTAGTATTTTCGTTCAAGTTTACCTTTTAAACTCATTTCATTTCAAAATATTCGTTTTCAGAACGTAGTAAAAGTTATTATTGGCGTTTACATTTTAACTGATATCGAATGTGGGTTGACAGCTAGCAGTGATATTGTTGTAATATAATTGCACATTTAGGTTACTAGTTAGCACCGAAATTGCATTCAGTTGCATGTTTATTTATTCAGTCCGTCATTGCTATTTGAATGGTGTCTTCAAGTGTATTTTATTAATTGTTATGACAAGTTCTTTGAGCAGTTTAAATATACAACGGTTAACATATATTTTTCTATAAAAATATACACTTTTTACTTAACAGATGTATATTGCAAAAATAAGTTCAATCGTCTTACAAGTATTTTCAAAATAATAACTAGGCACGAATTTTTCAGTTACATACTTGCAGATTAACTTTCTTCAATGTATAAGGTTCACCAATGGACCGGAAAAATCAAGCAACTACTTTTAAGCTGAAATTCATATGATGAATCAACATTTATCATTTATTTTTGAATATTTTGTTTATCACTTGCTTCCTCATTAATGAAATCAACAATATTAATGACCTTTGTGTGGGATGAAGTGTAATGAACTGGACTAAAATTAATAAAAACTATACTATTTAAAATGCAATACATGAATATCACCTGTCCACTTTATGAAAAAAAACAAGTTTAACAAAATAAGGAAATCATTATACAGTCGTGACGATCTGTTAGCTATTACTACGTTTTATTAAAAAACAAACGTAAGATACAGTGCATCGCCAAGTTGCACGGAGAATTAATTTGTTTCCTGGTCAATTTGTTACAAATAGTGTGGAAAATGTCAATTTTTCGTGTGGGTGTCTTATTTTAACCCGTGAGTGTCCATTCTTGGTGAAAATACTTAACTATTATTATAATAGGAAAAATGAAAGGATATGGAGTGAATGTACATGTGACAAGAACGCACAAGATACATAGAAAACTCCAGTTAATCAAGGACAGGGCTTTTATTCCTGTCTACATCTTGATGTCGCCTGAGGGTCTCTTCAACTAGAGGTGAACAATATTACCCCCTCAAGCGAGATCAAGAGGGCCCCTTGCGTGCACTTAAGCGGTATTCTTGACAAAAATTATATCAAGGTCACTCCCTTATATTCATAATATTTTTGTACACAACAACAAAGATATATTCCCGTAATGAAACAAAAATTTCATTAATATTGTAAAAGTCTGTTATACCAACGAAATTCACAAGAGTGAAGATTACTGGTGATAGCTAATTGACAAAAACACTACAACGTCCCGTTCAAAGGGAAGCATTGAGCTCAGTAGTAAAGGCATCAATTTTGAAGAAACGCATTAACCAGGATTGGTGTTAATATCAATGTATCTATATTCAGAGATTAATATCATCTTTTAATTGGAACAGGCTACCGATCACTTTATTAGTAATTCAATAATAATAATAATAAGTTTACTATAATTAAATAACATTCGTGTGAC
>MJUU01016095.1:62233-83235 GCA_002080025.1 Modiolus philippinarum | reverse complement strand
CAATGAGACATCAACATATATCTTTTAAATATGAATCAAGTGCATTTGCACTTGTACTGAGGTCATGACTAAAGTTGCAATCTACACATTCCCATGACGTCAGCCATTGCAATGTCATTCCTTACATTTTTCTCAGATGTCATCTGGATGACGTATAACATTCTTCACATTTCTATGACTAGGGTCATTAAGTGCAAACTGTTCCAGAATGCCCAAATCTACACTACTCAAGTCAAACTGGAGCTGGACCTGGTAAGGTTATTTTTGACAATTTAATTTCAATTAGTAGTATTATGGAATACATGGAAATAAATAGACTTGAGGGTTTGTTAATATCCTTTGATCAGGAAAAGGCGTTCGATAGGGTCGAAA
This sequence comes from Modiolus philippinarum, assembly GCA_002080025.1. Classification (NCBI taxonomy): domain Eukaryota; kingdom Metazoa; phylum Mollusca; class Bivalvia; order Mytilida; family Modiolidae; genus Modiolus; species Modiolus philippinarum. The sequence continues at coordinate 82,863 of MJUU01016095.1, read as the reverse complement.
ATACTTTTATGTTAGAAACATTAAAATTCATGAAGTTACCTGCTAATTTTATTAAGTGGGTTGGAATATTGTATAATGATATTAATCGTCAAGTACAAATCAATGGTATAATTACGAAAAAAATCCCAGTGACTGGATCTATTCGTCAGGGATGTCCTCTTATTATGTCTCTTTATGCTTTAGTGATACATACACTGGCTACAAGTATAAAGCATAACAGTGATATTAAAGGTATATATCTACCTAATACAAACCAAAGTACCAAACTGTTTCAGCATGCGGATGATGCTTCAATTATTACTTTAAATATTATGAATTAAGATCTTTGAATTAGAGAATTTAAATCTTTTGGTGAAGTGTCAGGATCAAAAATAAATGAACAAAAAACTGACATATTAAAAATTGGTAATCCTGACATAAAGGAATATCCGCATATTGAACATTTGACAAAAGAAATGGGTAAAGTTTTAGGTATTTGGTTCGGTAAAGACCAAGTACATTCTAATTGGACCCAAGTTGTAAGTAAAGTTAAAATTCAATTTGAAAAATGGAAAAACAGAAATCTTAGTTTCAAACATAAAGTACTTGTAATAAATACGTATATTTTGAGCAAGATATTATATGTTGCTAGAATAGTTCCCCCAACTGAGCAATATATTAAGTCAATAAATCAATACATATACAGATCATTTTGGGATGGGAAATTTAAATATTTAAAAAGAGGTACTCTGGTACAACCCAGTTCGAATGGCGGCCAACATATACCAGATTTACAGAAAAAAATTTTTGCTATTCTTTTGAATAGAATAACCTGTATTGTTAAAGGGACAACCGCTGCATGGACAAGTATTTTCAATTATTTCATGGAATATACTACCAGAGACATTCTACCAGAGCTAGCTGATAATAAATTAAAGCACTGTGTAAATACAACAGGTACATATGATATTATTAAATCATTGTATCTAAAATATAAGGGAAGGGTTATCTTGATCAATAAATCGGTCAAGGAGATTTACTTACAACTCCTTGGGGTAGATAACTATAAACATCAGATACAAATACAGTATCCAGATATAAATTTTAACCAAATATGGTACAATTTAAGTAAAACACATACTTTACATGGCCGTGACTTTATTTTCAAAACAATACATATGTGTTTGCCAACTAGACATAAAATGCAGGTAAGGGGTATTTATATGGAAGATTATAAATGTCAGTTTTGTAAAACAAATTTGAAAACCTTCGACCATTTATTTTTCAAATCTAAAAACCTAGACAGTTTTAGAAAACTTATTATAAGCTTCATCGAAGAAGACCTTCATGTAGAAAATTTTAAATTTGAGAAAGTTTTATATTACGTAGACTTTAAATGTTATCCGTATATTTCTGCATATACACGTGCAATTTGGAATACTAGAAATAGTAATAAACATTGTGAAAATTTGAACAATATCTTACTCGCACACTATATACTTGAAGCAGACTTTTTCAAAAACAAGAATAATAATTTGTAATATGTAAATGTAAATTAGGACTTATTATTAATAAAGTTATGGAAGAATTAAGCACGATGATGAGAAACCCAAAGCACAAAACCAGTTAAAATACTGTGTTGAGATATGTTGTTTTTTGTTTTGTTTTAATTTATTTAGATTATTATTATAATTTATTGTGTATTAAAGTACGTATAGATTTCTTAGCACTGTGTATTGCACAACTTTATTAAAAACAGCTCAACCCCATACTAATGACGTCCTTCCTCCTATCTTTAGTTTTGTTATTTTATTTGCTTTATGCTTATTTTATTTTAGTTACAACTTTGTTATCTTTGTACCTCTTTTTGAACCTGGTTTCTCTGAGTGCTAAAAGAAAAAAAAATGTATATACAGAATTATAAAAATTATTGTGTATAAAGACATCATTTTCAACATCCTTACATCGGTGGAAAATCAATTTTTATTTCCTTTCTGTATAACAATAAATTTCCTTTTATATTACAATATTAACCCCCTTTAATAATTTCTGACTTTCATTAAAATTTTCTGACCATCAATTTACATTTACTTTATTTCGGATAATTTCAAGAGGAGGTGTTTCAAATAGAATTTAAAATTAAATATTTGCACTGATTTAGTGCTTTTTGAAAGCAAAGAATTCACTTGCTAGTCTTAAAATTGTTTAAAACCTTAACAAGAAAATTGATTTTAATAATATACTTGAAATTGAACGCCTTGAAGGAACGCACTCATTTTCAAGTGAGAAAATAATCTCAGTGGAGATTTCATATTCGTTTAGCAACAAAGTAGAACAAGAAATTTTCACAAAACAAAAGAAACAAAATCCCAGTACATTTTTTTTCAAATTTTTCAATATATATATACTTTTAATTCTACATTTTTTATAAATTTTTCAATATATTTTTTTTAATTCTAGATCAACATAAACTTAGGAGTTATCTTATGCATTTCAGGAACACTGAAACGTGATGTCATCAGTATATCAGGTGCAACAGAAAATATTTGAATGAGAATAAGTACCCGATGTAGTTGGAACTTTCTATATCCAATGAAACACAATTTTCCTCCACCTCTTAAAAATATACAGAATTTGATATTCGGTCTGTAAACGGCTAAAAGATTTTATTTATCGCTCTTACTAAACACGAAGCATTCGTGGTTGAGTGTTAAAGACAGACGTAATAGTTTGAGCTTGAATAAGTGTTGCATTAGCATAAAAGTATTACTCCTCCAATAGAGTTAATGTCCTAAACAGAGAAAATCCTGCTTACTCGACATGAGCCAAAGCTACAAAGTTAAAGACATAAGATCAATTAATAAGTCATGCCTATCTCTATAGAGCATAAACGAATGTCATACGCAGAAGAGCAGAATATTGTTGCATACATTTCAAAGGGTTTATTTGTTTTGAAAAAGTATGTGTACAGAATAAACATAAAAATGAAAAAAAAACAAACTAACAGACGAAAACAAAGAAAGCAAAACCGAACAAAACAAAAAGGTGAGAGCATCACATTTCCAAAACACATACATTAATCCCCCACAAAAAGACAATAAAGACAAGAAAAAAAAAAATAAATAAAATTAAAGGGGGAAATCAGGCAAAAAAAATGACAGCCGAAATACTGTAACAAATTTGTATGCCAGACAAGTCACAGTATCATAACAAAATAAAATTCTTTTTCAAACATTTTCTTAGCACTTAAAAGGGCTTTCAGATACATTGTGGCATTTATTTCTTCTTAAGTAATTTGGCTTTCTCTGCTTATAGTTGTTTTTGTTTCTTTGTACCTGTCCTCGTTGTCCTCGAACATAGTTCCTAATAATTTTGGTGAATTCTTTGTTAAATCTGTTTTCTTTTTCTTTATTGGTGAATTCCTGATTTTTATTTAATTCCGGGGGCAAGTATAGGCTTCTAGTGCAATGTATAAACAATGTTTGTGATATTTAAACAGAAACTATCATGAAGGCCAGTTAAAGGGTGTAGGAATTTTTCATTTTTCGGAGCTCTCTGAATTCGTCGACTTCGGAACGCTTATGTTATTTATAGTCGAGTAAAAAGGAGCAATAAGAAGTTTCTTGGTGAATTTTGAATATGATATGACATCAGTAAAAGTATGAAATTTAGCTTAGGATATGCCATGATATGTTGGCCATAAATATAAATCTCGAACAACGGCATAAACACTAACCATTATGTATATTAAATCTTTCATTGCTGAATCAAAGCGGTTGTCTGTCTTTTTTTTCTTTTTTTTTCATGCAAAGTATAGACAAAAAATGGGACACTTTCAATAGATTGGCCAGTTTCAGCATTTTGGAAAATTCTTCATATTATATAAAAAACGGTGGAGAAATGTAGTACCAAAATTTCAATTCGCCTAATGAACCAAATTATTGCAACTTGTTCCCTGAGGAAAATTACCTATAAAAGGGTAACATTTTAAATTTGCGTTTTGTTTTTCTCCTTTGTTTTAAACTTGCCGGTTTGGTATAACATATTTACTTTATTCACAAAATTTACATGTACTTTATTCAAAATTTTTTCTCTTTCACTTTTTGGGGGAGGCGACTAAATTTTTAAAGCAACCAGTAAGAACAAGCCGAAGAGGGGTGCTAATGTAACAGGTCATTTCCTGGGCATAAAGGAAAACACACAGCTAGGGTTCTTGATTTTATTGCCAGTAGTAAAAATAAACTCTGCAATAACAATATAACAATAATAAGTTTTATAACAAAATATTGCACATACTATTATTTTAAATATTCAATTACGATAATTAACCAATCTTGAAATAACTGTAAATGTTTTGTTGTATCGATTATAGACAAAACAGATACAATTTGTGATTAAAGTATGCCTCGTCGTATGTGTATTTCATGACCTAATATAAACCATTTTCTTACTTAAACATTGCTTAAGTATTTGTTGTTTCGGTATTAAGCTTTACCAGACATTTACAAAACTTATTGTGTTTAAACTATTAAAAATGGATATAAACAGTTATGATACAAGTGATACAAGATTCATAAACTATTTACATGATACAATTATGTGACTAGTTAAGTCTACAATTTGCACTTACTCCAAAGTTCGAAAATATTAGTCCGAAAAATATTAAAGGGACATAATCAAAGTGCTTCAAAAATAGCACGTACAGATCGTCTGCTAATTTAATAATAAAATATACAATACTAATGGACAAAACAAAATAAATTCTTACCACTTGTGGAGTGAGTAAACTGGCTGGAAAATGGCACAGTTATAAGAACAGTGGGTACAACATACACCAAAACGTTACATCATCATTCAGATCATAGGCGTACATCAATGCAGTACATATACAAGTCCTGTAAACCAAAATTACAAATAATATTAAAACTATCCAGGACTTTCATGAGCATATCAGTAACTTCGGTATTTAGTTATTTATTATGCATATAATAAACATCAAATCAAATATTTACAAATAACTTGAACTAATAAACAATCAATAGTGTATGTGTACTTTTAAATGTATTAAAATATCTGTGACAGTAACTGATCAGGTTACACACTTCGGTATTATTATGTCTGGTCAACCGTGAATTTGACCAAGCGAGAAACCAAATATTCTCGACGGTTCAAAACAATTGAACGCAATATCATTTTATAATAGTATGAGTAAAATATCTACATCCACCTAGCTATCTGTTAATTTATAAAATATTCGCTCTCATGTCATTCACTCGATCTTACAGGGACGTGCAAGCTAAAAAGGGGGTTGGAACGGAAAGTAAAGAAAACATAATTTACTCGTTAAAGTGGACAAAAATAAGTTAACAGTGTAAAAGAAAGAAGCTTACATTAATCAGTCCAGGTGTAGTCACTCAAATCCATGAATTATATTAATTAATTCCAAAACACTGTATCAAGACATCATATTTTCAAATCAAAGTTACGTCCGAGACCATGGACGTCCAATTCAAATCTACCCAAGTCAAACAGCAAACGAGATTACTCAGGCGCGAAAACAAACCAACCAATCAACAGTTCCAAATTCGAAATAACCTCATAAATATTCATATAACCTCCAAATTATGTGAGTAAGAATACTCACGTTAATTTCAAATGAAAGTAAAGGGAAAGTTCCCTTTACGAAAAATAGCTCTTCAAGTAAGTGAGAACCGAACCGTCAATCCAAGAGCAAACAATCCAAGGACAATGGCAACACCAGAAACAAAAAAGGCGAATAAAAACAGAGACACAACATGGGTACGGCACAGAAAAAAAAATGAAGACACTCACACACAAAGATGAACAATACAGACCCAATAAAAACCATGGGTGAGATCAGGTGCACCGGTAGAGTCAGCATCTCTTGCTTATAAGACATCCGCCGTGTTGAAAATGTCAAATCCGGCAGCAAAGTCAAATTTGGTAGAGGAAACAACAATCAAGCTTTAAAGGGAAAGATCTGTCGTCATTTGGGAAACAGATATCCCATAGCGGTCCACAAGATTGTGATGTCGACCGTAAAACCTCTGGAGGGATGACATGCCTTTTTGAAGTAGCCTATTTGTGAGCAACCGGGCTCTTTCAAGGAATTCACTGTATCAAACACAGGCTCTTGAATAGCAAATGAGCTGGGAGATGTAAACTTCATATGCCGGCGCTGTTGGGATGTTGCTACAAATAAAAGGAAAGTTTACTATTGGAAAGTTGAAGTCATCGCGTTTGTCGTACAGCTTAGTTTGAAGTCTCCCTTAGTTGTCAATTTCAAGGAGAAGGTCAAGGAACGAGGCTGATGTAGAATGGTCTGTGGTATCCTTAATTTCCAACTCTTTTGGATAGATCAAATGAAGAAAATCACCAAAGCGAGGGTTGTTTAGCGACAAAATATCATCTATATAACGGAAGCTAAAATTACAGGATTGTGCCAGTTTTTTATCTTTATTTCGAAGACGCCCTTCGATGAATTCAGCTTCATAAGAGTGAAAGAAATAGATCGGCTAGGAGAGGCGCACAGTTTGTGCCCATAGGAATTCCGATAGTCTGTTGAAAAACAAGTCCTCCAAACTGGACAAATATATTGTCGATCAGAAACTCTAACATTTTAATCACTTTAATCAACATATGGGAAAATACTTTACAAATTAAAGAAATTAACCATTTCATATATAATTAATAGGTAATCTTTAATAAATATAAAGCTAGAAACAAAACATAAAATATAAAGATGATATAGCCAAAATATCACTCTGCTGCATCCAGCTTCTTGGTCTTGATGATCTCAAGAATGGTCCTGGTAAGAGCAAATTCAAGGCCAACAAATCTTCCCTTGGCAGCTTGTTCCTCTAACCAGTTGATCTTATGTTTCCATTCCGGGACAACTGTGGCCTGCTTCGCTACATAGTCCTGGAGGTACACAGGTGGTCGGCGTTCTCTCCTAGGTCTTGTAGGTGGTGAATTTGGTGGTTGACGTGGTGGTGTTGGCAATATTCTTCTTCGACGTTGTTGTGGTGGTTGCATCTCTGTGGGAAGATCTGCCGGGCCCTCTAGTGATGTGTCCGCATGCGCACTGCCAGTATCATCACCATGTATAGCTGAAGTGTCATGTTCAGCATCTTGGCCAGTCGCTATGGTCTCCACACCATCACTTGCAGGGGTTGTTCTTCAGTTTCACTATGTGCTGAAGGATGACCGTCATCTCCAAAACCAGAGCCCTGTCCTCCCTCAACGCCATCATGGTCGTCACCAGAGACGTTAAGGGCACCTGCTGCCTGCGTATCATCCACTCTGGAGGCATCATGGATCGTGTTGGCAGGTGGGTCCTCAGCATGCATGAATACAATATACTCCTCCTGCTCCGACTCCTCGTCTAATCCTGTTTCATCATCGTCGGTGATGCTGTCAATCTTCGTCTTTGATCTACGCTCCGCAGGTTGTCTCCCGACAGATCTGACCGCAGGGGCAGGAGTTGTCTTTTCATCATCCCTCGGCAGAAAATCAATGGGGAGAAGAAGGTTTCGGTGGAGCGTTCTCTTCTTCCCCTCTCCATTTTCCTTCTGTACCACGTACACTGGGATGTCCTTGTTAGGTTGCTTAACAACCAGGTACAGGTCCTCTTCCCACTTGTCAGATAGCCTGTGCTTTCCCTCGAAGGCCAGTATCTTAACAAGAAATCGGTCTCCGGGCTGCAAAATTGGTCCTCTGACTCTCTTGTCATAACCAGACTTCTGGCGTTCTTGAGCTGATCTTGCTGCTCTTGTCGCTAAGTCGTGAGCCTTCTGAAGTCGTTCCTGCATATGTTCCACGTACTTTGTGCCTGGTTTCTTGGTATCTGGTTCCAATCCAAAAGCAACATCTACTGGTAACCTTGGTTGGCGTCCAAACATCAAGAAGTACGGGGAGTAGCCGGTGGTAGTCTGGCGAGTACAGTTGTATGCATGGACGAGTCCAGCGATGTGCGACTTCCAGTCCTTCTTTTGGGTGGTCTCCAAAGTTCCTAACATGCCGAGTAAGGTCCTGTTGAAGCTCTCGGTCATGCCGTTCCCCATCGGATGATATGGAGTGGTTCTTGATTTCTCCATTCCTGTGATGTTGCACAACTCTTTGATGATCTTCGATTCGAAGTTGGCACCCTGATCTGAATGAATCCTCTTAAGTAAACCATAATGCACGACGAAGTTATTAAAGAAGGCTTCTGCTGTCGTTTTAGCCGTCTGGTTCTTGGTAGGTACTGCTAAGGCATACCGGGTGAAGTGGTCGGTGATTACTAACACATTCTCGTAACCGCCTTTAGATCTTTCCAAGCTCAGGTAATCCATGCATACTAATTCCAATGGTTGGGATGACTCGATGTTGATGAGTGGTGCTGTCTGATTAGCTGGCTTCTTCCTGCGTATGCATCTGTTACACTGGCTGATCCAGTCCTCTGTGTCTCTGTTCATCCCGTACCACACGAAACGATCCCGGATCAATGACAGTGTTTTGTCTCGGCCCTGATGTCCCATATCGTCATGAAGTGACTTCAGAACAGTTGGCACACAGGATTCTGGCAGGACAAGCTGGTTCACTGGTTCATTGTCTACGGTGATCTTGCGGTACAATACATCATCTTCCATCTTCAACTTGTCGTAGTTGGTAATGAACCAATTGTTAGCTGGTGAACGATCAAGTTGATTCCTAGTTGGTTTCTGGTGTTCCTTCAGCCAGTAGATCCATTCCTTAATAAGTGGGTCGTTCTTCTGTGCTCTCTTGACGTTGACTATAGATGGGACTGGTAAAGATGGTTCCTCAGCTGTTTGGTTCGACATTGCTAAACTGTGTACGATGGGTTGGGAAAACTGAAGGTTGCAGATGGCTTTTACGGACTCTGTGGCGATTTTCTTTCCAAACAGTCCTGGTAATCGTGAAAGTCCGTCGGCATCGGCATTATTGCTTCCCGGTCTGTACACTATGTTAAAGTCGTACTGGGCAAGAGCTGAGATCCAGCGATGACGAGTAGCATCCAACTTGGCTGATGTAAGGACGTACGTCAAGGGGTTGTTGTCAGTTATCACAGTGAAACTGTTCCCATAAAGGTTGTCGTGGAACTTCTCGGTGACAGCCCACTTCAGCGCCAAGAACTCGAGCTTGTGCACCGGGTAATTCTTCTCTGCTTTCTCAGTCCACGGCTGGCATACGCTATGACCCTCTTCTTGTTGTCCTGTTCTTGGTAGAGTACAGCACCAAGTCCAAGCATCGAGGCGTCTGTGTAGAGCTCAAAGGGTTTACCATACTGTGGAAATTCAAGTATTGGTGGCTTCTGTATTTGAGACGTCAGGTTCTCAAATGCCGTTTCCTGCTGGTTTCCCTAAATCCACTTGTTAGGTGTTGGTGGCTTGGATTTCTGTTTCTTGGGCTTCTTGGGTGCTGGCATCAAATCCATCAAAGGTCTGGCTATCTTTGAGAAGTCTTTAACGAATTTTTTGTAATACCCAATGAATCCCAGGAATTGGCGTACTTCCTCAGGTGTGGTAGGTCTTGGCCAATCTCTAACTTTCTCCAACTTGGTAGTGTCTGGCTCTATACCATTTCGAGACACTATGTGGCCAATGTACTTCACTTTTTCCTGGAAAAATGAGCACTTCTTAGGTGAAAGCTTCAGGCCACTCTCCCTCAATCTCTGTAAAACTTATTCTAGTCTTCGGAGATGTTCCTCATAACTGTCCGAGAATATGATGAGGTCATCTAGGTACACGAAGCAGATGCGTAGATGTAAGTCTCCTAGGATCTCTTCCATCAGCCGTTGGTAGGTGGCTGGGCTGTTGACAAGTCCAAATGGAAGCATATTGTATTCATAAAATCCAAGGGGACCTACTGTAATGCCTGTCCTTTTCTTGTGTGCTTCATCTACCTCAACTTGATGATATCCACTGCGCATGTCACGTACACTGAAATACGAGTTTCCACCAAGGGCGTCCAGGATCTCTTCACTCCTTGGTAAGGCGTCGGAGTCTTTGATGGTACGGCTATTCAACTGTCTGTAGTCTATGCATACCTCAGTTTCCCATCTTTCTTCCTGCATAGGACTACATTCGAAGACCAAGGCGAGTGGGAGCGACGTATAATTCCTGCAGCCAGTAGTTGTTGAAGATGGCTACGGACTTCACCAAACATGGATGGTGGGATACGTCGGTGCCTCTGCTTGAATGGTGTGTCGTCCATCAAGTCAATTCTGTGGTGAACAGCATCTGAGTGGCCAATATCAGTGTCGGAGGTACTAAAGACATCACGGAACTGACGTAGAAGTAACTTTCCTTGTTCTAGTTGTTCCTCAGTGAGTGTGTCGGCAGTTAAATTGCCCTCGGACAAGACATCATTGACGCAATCCTCGGATATGTCAACATCAGCAACTGAAACAGGCTGTACTTCACAAAGGATGGCGTCGGGTGAAATGGCAATGGTCCTTGATGTAACATTACTGATGTGCACAGATATTGATCTGTTGTTCCTGTAATGGTAGGACACTAGGGAAGGTGCAACATCCAAGTCGGTAGGTATGGCATCTCTCTCTGTAGGCTGTAGCATTCCACAAACTGGATGGTATGGCATCTCGCGGTCCATGTACCCTTGAAGAACAACGTCTCTGTTTGGTGGGATGTACATTGTCTTTCCTTCAGCACTCTTCGCCAAAGCTAGTCTGTTGTCACGTCTCTGCAGTTCTTTCTCCCTGAGTGACAGGCATCTGAAGGTGATGTACCATGGGGTAAAAAGATCTGCTTCCTGAAGGAATCGTTGGCCAAATCTCTGTTTGACATCATCCATCGCTGCCTTCAGAATGTTGGTGCCTAGGAGAAGTAGTATGCTCCTGTTGTATGTGCTGTCAGGTACTACTAGGAGTGGGCAGTGATGAGAAACATGCGATGTTGATGTTCCTGGTAGTTCCAGATCTGCGGATACGAATCCTAGATATGGCATACTCTCCCCATCAGCGCATTCGATGTTCAGGATACGGTCCAATTTCTGTATGGGTTGATCAGCAAGGTTCTGGTGGTAAAAGGACTCGCTGACGGTACTGACTGTAGATCCAGTATCCAGGAGAGCAGGACCAGTGATGCCGTTAATACTGACAGACACTTCGTTGGGACTTCGTAGCAGTCCAGTAGGATCACTCGTTGTTCGATGGTACTGGTACGAGTAAGTCTATCTTCCATACCAATCTGCTGGAAGATGTAGGCTTGCCTGGGATGGTCTAACCTGACTCGACATCCTATAGCCCTGTGACCTGGTAATCCACAACGATAGCATATGGTGGTCTGCTGAATCGGTTGTGACGAAGTAGGATAAGGAGTCAGAGCAGGTGAGTATTCCTGGTTTGGAGGTGTGTCATACCATTATGGTCTAGCTCTACGTCTTCGGCGGCGTCGTCGTCGTTTCTTACGATGAGTCTGACCAGGAGTGGGTGTGTCGTAGGTATCCATAATCCAACTGTTGACAATCTAAAGGGAATAAATATAAAGCAAGCGTAGTAAAAAATACACTTACCTCAAGGGGTTTGTTGTCTGGAAGGCACTACAAGAAATTAATGTACCTAAAAGAAAAACAAAATTGCTGAAAGAAAAATAAAGTACTTGTATCTGTAAAACAAAACAAATATCGAACCAGAATGACGTCTTTCTGAAATAACAAAAATTTCAATTAGCAAGAGAGTAAGTCACTATATGTATGTAAACTTTATTTTATTCAAAGATAAACTACTAAGTACACAAAATGAAACTGCACAACTAAAATTCTAACTAAAGTATTATATAATGATCAAACTAGAAATGTTCCTGGAAATAAAACTAATAAACAAGTAATACCTACAAACAATGCAAATATAATACTAGTAGAACCTGTAAACAATACAAAAATACAGTACCTGCAATCAAGATAATGTACTATCACCTATAAAATACAATATACATACACCAGTTCAACCTGCAAATATCACAAGTGCATTATCTACAAATGACAAATATAGTACCTAGAAAAAAAGTAAAATAGTATCTGGGTTCTATCAGAAAATTCTGAAAATGAAAAACAAACTTTACATGCACAACTAAATCATGCACAGTATACAATAGTATAGGTAATTAAATACATGTATACAATAACACAATCAAACAAAATGCATTAATCAATGTAAATATACAATTCAAGTATATCAGCTATAAATACAAAACTGTCAAAATTACTACAAAGGGCTTTACAACATAAAGCCTAACTTCAAAGTCTGATAACCTAACTAGGTTACAGTTGAAAATGAGTATAGTTACTCAGGTGTTCCAGTACAAAAAGTAAAGTGGGATTTTCTCTTCAAAATGACGTACTTAAAAAAATTCAAAGTACTCTTTCCCAGATACCTGTACAACGTTCAAAATACTGGACTACTACTGAGATCAATCACCTGTCATGATATAGCTGGTACAAATCAACTAAACTAACTTCAACTATACAAGTATGTCAAACTAAGTATGTATAATTAAATACACAAATCAGACTAATCGGCTCTAAGGGAAGTAACCCAAAGTCAAGACGGATAACTCCTATGTCTAACTCAAGACAATCAAGACTAGGTTCAATGTCCAGAAGACACAAACAACTCAAGTTTCAACTTCACTACCGGTATTCTATGTCACATAAGTCAGGTCTAATAAGCTAGTGTGCTGGATAAGTATTAGTACAGTGCTAAATAAACCACTCTTATACCAAAACTACATTCATTCATGATAATAGCTAGGTATGTGACAAATGTATATCTATATGTACCAAATTTAACAACAGCTAATACATAAACCAGTTCTATATATATTCAATTGCAACCATAATAAATGTATCTACTCACTATTACTTTACGATTAAAGTAGTAAAAATAATCAAAATTCAAAAATTTGAAATAACCTTCTACTTAAATCATATGTCTCTTTAACTACACCACATTTACAATAAACTTCAGTTTACTATCTGCTCCACCTAAGTAAATAATGTCTATAAATGTCTCTATTTACTCCAATATACTCAATTTTTATCAAAGTATTCTACTGATATTTACTCTAATAATCAAAAACTGTTACTCCATAAATCAGTATACATGTACTTAAATGACTATCTTATAGTCAAATATTAATGTCAATACTGTATCAAAACACAATTTCCATCAGAGTATTACTATACAAATGTCATATGCAAATGACTAACTATATACCACCAATGTGTTGTTCAAGCTAAAAAATACTAAAGTTCACTTCACAGTTGCTTTTGATATGCTAGGTAGCAATGTCAATAAAAATACCTGGTATTCTATCAGTTCATATACATGTATGTATCAGTCTATATAGATATACCAATAATACAATATATTATTAAAATACAAAATGTACTCTGAACTGAACACAATGTGAATGTGTCACATGTGTAGGTGCTATATACTATATCTGTATACATATAAACAAATAAGTATGACTACCAGATCCTACATACTAGATATAGCTAAACGTATTGCAAATACTAGTAGTCTGTGTCACTAAGTATAAAAGTGAAAACTAAGTAGATGTATGTGTAAGACAACAAGTGTTAAAGTGTACTAGTCTATCATATTGTAAACACTAATGCACCAATGTATGACTGTATGTTAATGTGTAAAGTATTGATGCAACAATGAACAACTGCTTGTACACCACATCTATAAAAGGATGTAAGTCTATGAACAACTTGTGTAGTGTAAAAATGGAAAAAAAGTTAAGTATCAAAACTATCTGTGTGTGTCTGTGTGTATCAAAAAGGCTAAGTGACACTGTCAAGTTTATAAAGTGTAAAATTAAAGTTACTGTATACAAATAATAATATATAAGTGAATGTCCTACCTTATACTAGAATACCATATTAACTATAAATTAATGTAACACCAAATTAAACACTACATAAAATAAAGTCTGATTTTCCCAAAGAAAATCAAAAAGTCTATGTCACTAAAAACAACAACCGGAACCACTAAAATCTTCTGTCTTCTGGTGTAACGTAAACATAAACATCAACACGTGGATAGACTTGTGTAAACATCAGCACGTGGTTAACTGGACATCTGCGCATGTGCACGCTGGTCTTCGCGACATCTGCGCATGTGCACGCTGGTCTTCGCGACATCTGCGCATGTGTAAGCTACATGGTCATCTCGACATCTGTGCATGACGACGTTACAGACTGACTGGTTCCCTGTGCCACATTCCATAAACTACAGTGGGAGCCATTTTGTAACAGGTCATTTCCTTGGCATAAAGGAAAACACACAGCTAGGGTTCTTGATTTTATTGCCAGTAGTAAAAATAAACTCTGCAATAACAATATAACAATAATAAGTTTTATAACAAAATATTGCACGTACTATAATTTTAAATATTCAATTACGATAATTAACCAATCTTGAAATAACTGTAAATGTTTTATTGTATCGATTATAGACAAAATAGATACAATTTGTGATTAAAGTATGCCTCGTCGTATGTGTATTTCATGACCTAATATAAACCATTTTCTTACTTAAACATTGCTTAAGTATTTGTTGTTTCGGTATTAAGCTGTACCAGACATTTACAAAACTTATTGTGTTTAAACTATTAAAAATGGATATTAACAGTTATGATACTTTGTTTGTGATACAAGATTCATAAACTATTCACATGATACAATCATGTGACTAGTTAACTCTACAATTTGCACTTACTCCAAAGTCCGAAAATATTAGTCCGAAAATATTAAAGGGACATAATCAAAGTGCTTCAAAAATAGCACGTACAGATCGTCTGCTAATTTAATAATAAAATATACAATACTAATGGACAAAACAAAATAGATTCTTACCACTTGTGGAGTGAGTTAACTGGCTGGAAAAAGGCACAGTTATAAGAACAGTGGGTACATCATACACCAAAAAGTTATATCATCATTCAGATCATAGTCGTACATCAATGCAGTACATATACAAGTCCTGTAAACCAAAATTACAAATAATATAACAACTATCCAGGACTTTCATGAGCATATCAGTTATGCATATAATAAACATCAAATCAAATATTTACAAAATAACTTGAACTAATAAATAATCAATAGTGTATCTGTACTTTTAAATGTATTAAAATATCTGTGACAGTAACTGATCAGGTTACACACTTCGGTATTATTATGTCTGGTCAACCGTGAATTTGACCAAGCGAGAAATCAAATATTCTCGACGGTTCAAAACAATTGAACACAATATGATTTTATAATAGTATTAGTAAAATATCTACATCCACCTAGCTATCTGTTAATTTATAAAATGTTCGCTCTCATGTCATTCACTCGATGTTACAGGGACGTGCAAGCTAAAAAAGGGGGGTTTGAACGGAAAGTAAAGAAAACATAATTTACTCGTTAAAGTGGACAAAATTAAGTTAACAGTGTAAAAGAAAAAAGCTTACATTAATCAGTCCAGGTGTAGTCACTCAAATCCATGAATTATATTAATTCCAAAACACTGTATCAAGACATCAACTTCATATTTTCAAATAAAAGTTACGTCCGAGACCATGGATGTCCAGTTCAAATCTGCCCAAGTCAAACAGCAAACGAGATTACTCAGGCGCGAAAACAAACCAACCAATCAACAGTTCCAAATTCGAAATAACCTCATAATAGTCATATAACCCCCAAATTATGTGAGTAAAAATACTCACGTTAATTTCAAATGAAAGTAAAGGGAAAGTTCCCTTTACGAAAAATTCGTCTTCAACATATGGGAAAATACTTTGCAAATTAAAGAAATTAACCATTTCAAATATAATTTATAGGTAATCTTTAATAAATATAAAGCTAGAAACAATACCTAAAATATAAAGATGATATGGCCAAAATATCACTCTGCTACACTAAGATTTGGGGCTTATCTCGCCCTTTATTTTGAAAACATCTACTAATTCAGTTTCAATCTGTATCTTTCCCGGTTCTCTGACGTTTTCTTGTCTGACAATAGAATTTATAATACATCTATGTGATAAATCTATGGTCTTGACGATCTTGTACAAGTTCTGTGTCTCTCTAAACACATTCTTAAAATACGCCCGAATATGTACTTCATTGAAGTTGAAAGGTACTTTAAATAAATGAAAAGAAATCAAACGGCAACCGACGTTGTTTATATAGCGCGGACGTTTTTGAAGACATGGGATTCAAATGTTTTCTAATAAATTGGCCAATCATATTTGTCGTTACATTTAACATTAAGAATAAACACGGACCTCATAAAAACTTGTAGAATTTTTAACTGATAATTATAAAAGTAAAGCAGACATGATATAAAGAATAATACGAATTATTGAGTATAAAGACATCATTTTCAACATCCTTACATCGTTGGAAAATCAATTGTATAACAATAAATTTCCTTTTATGTTACAATATTAACCCCCTTTAATAATTCCTGACTTTCATAAAATTTTCTTACCATCAATTTACATTTACTTTATTTCGCATAATTTCGAGAGGAGGTGTTTCGAATAGAATTTAAAATTAATATATTTGCACTGATTTAGTGCTTTTTGAAAGCAAAGAATTCACTTGCTAGTCTTAAAATCGTTTAAAACCTTAACAAGAAAATTAATTTTAATAATATACTTGAAATTGAACGCCTTAAAGGAACGCACTCATTCACATAGCAAAAGAAACAAAATCCCAGTACATTTTTTTTTCAAATTTTTCAATATATATATATGCTTTTAATTCTACATTTTTTATAAATTTTTCGATATATATTTTTTTTTAGATCAACATCTACTTAGGAGTTATGTTATGCATTTCAGGAACACTGCAACGTGATATCATCAGTCTGACAGGTGCAACAGAAAATATTTGAATGAAAAAAAATAGCCGATGTAGTTGGAACTTTCTCTATCCAATGAAACACAATTTTCCTCCACCTCTGAAAAATATACAGAATTTGATATTGGGTTTGTAAACGGCTAAAAGATTTTATTTATCGCTTTTACTAAAAACGAAGCATTCGTGGTTCAGTGTTAAAGACAGACGTGATAGTTCGAGCTTGAATAAGTGTTGCATTAGCAAAAAAAGTATTACTCCTCCAATAGAGTTAATGTCCAAAACAGAGAAAATCCTGCTTACTCGACATCAGCCAAAGCTACAAAGTTAAAGACATCAGATCAATTAGCAAGTCATGCCTATCTCTATAGAGCATATATGAATGCCATACGCAGAAGAGCAGAATATTGTTGCATACATTTCAAAGGGTTTATTTGTTTTGAAAAAGTATGTGTACAGAATAAACATAAAAATGAAAAACAAAACAAAGGAAAAGAAAAAAAAACAAAATCAAAACAAATAAAATTAAAGGGGGAATCAGGCAAAAAAAATGACAGCCGAAATATTGTAACAAATTTGTATGCCAGACAAGTCACAGTATTATAACAAACTAAAATTCTGCTTCAAACATTTTCTTAGCCCTTAAAAGGGCTTTCAGATACATTGTGGCATTTATTTCTTCTTTATAATTTGGCTTTCTCTGCTTATGGTTGTTTTTGCTTCTTTGTACCTGTCCTCGTTGTCCTCGAACATAGTCCCTAATAATTTTGGTGAATTCTTTGTTAAATCTGTTTTCTTTTTCTTTATTGGTGAATTTCTGATTTTTATGTAATTCCGGGTGCAAGTATAGGCTTCTAATGAAATGTATAAACAATGTTTGTGATATTTGAACAGAAACTTTCATGAAGGCCAGTTAAAGGGTGTATGAATTTTTCAGTTTTTGGAGCTCTCTGAATTCGTCGACTTCGGAACGCTTATATTATTTATAGTCGGGTAAAAAGGAGCAATAATATGTTTCTTCGCGAATTTTGAATATGATATGACATCAGTAAAAGTATGATACTTAGCTTGGGATATGACATGATATGTTGGCCATTGATATGAATCTCGAATAACGGTATAAACACTAACCATTATGTATATTAAATCTTTCATTGCTGAATCAAAGCGGTTGTCTTTTTTTCTTTTTTTTTCATGCAAAGTATAGACAAAAAAATGGGCGTTATGAGACACTTTCAATAGATTGGCCAGTTTCAGCATTTTGGAAAATTCTTCATATTATATAAAAAACGGTGGAGAAATGTAGTACCAAAATTTCAATTCGCCTAATGAACCAAATTATTGCAACTTATTCCTGGGGAAAATTACCTATAAAAGGGTAAAATTTTAAGTTTGCGTTTTGTTTTTCTCTTTTGTTTTAAATTTGCCGGTTTGGTATAACAAATTAAAATTTTTTCTCTTTCACTTTTTGGGGGAGGCGACTAAATTTTTAGAGGAACCAGTAAGAACAAGCCGAATAAGGTTTGGGCTTATCTCGGCTTTTATTTTGAAAACATCTACTAATTCAGTTTCAATCTGTATCTTTGTGTCATGAATTCCACTATCTTTGTCACGCCCTTGTAGAGATGGACATTTCCCGGTTCTCTTATATCTGCCCAACTACGAACTGACCTTTTCTTGTCTGACAATAGAATTTATAATACATTTATGTGATAAGTCTATGGTCTGACGATCTTGTACAAGTTCTGTGTCTCTTGCCAGAACAGCAGGTAATACAGTGGTGTTCTTTGTCGTTTTCTGCTTGAAGATAAAACTCTGCTGTGCCTTCTCTAAAATTTCTTATAAATACGCCCGAATATGTACTTCATTCAAGTTGAAAGGTACTTTAGATAAATGAAAAGAAATCAACCGGTAACAGACGTTGTTTATATAGCGCGGACGTTTTTGAAGACATGGGATTGAAATGTTTTCTAATAAATTGGCCAATCATATTTGTCGTTACATTTTACATTAAGAATAAACACGGACCTCATAAAAACTTGTAGAATTTTTAACTGATAATTAAAAAAGTAAAGCAGACATGATATAAAGAATTATTGAGTATAAAGACATCATTTTCAACATCCTTACATCGTTGGAAAAACAATTTTTATTTGCTTTCTGTATAACAATAAATTTCCTTTTATATAACAATATTAACCCCCTTTAGTAATTTCTGACTTTCATAAAATTTTTTGACCATAAATTTACATTTACTTTATTTCGCATAATTTCGAGAGGAGGTGTTTCAAATAGAATTTAAAATTAATATATTTGCACTGATTTAATGTTTTTTGAAAGCAAAGAATTCACTTTCTAGTCTTAAAATCGTTTAAAACCTTAACAAGAAAATTAATTTTAATAATATACTTGAAATTGAACGCCTCATTTACAAGTGAGAGAATAATCTCAGTGGAGATTTCATATTTGTTTTGCAAGAAAGTAGAACAAGAAATTTTCACATAACAAAAGAAACAAAATCCCAGTACATTTTTTTCAAATTTTTCAATATATATATACTTTTAATTTTACATTTTTTATAACTTTTTCGATATATATTTTTTTAAATTCTAGATCAACATCTACTTAGGAGTTATGTTATGCATTTCAGGAACACTGAAACGTGATATCATCAGTATACCAGGTGCAACAGAAAATATTTGAATGAGAATAAGTAGCCGATGTAGTTCGAATTTTCTATATCCAATGAAACACAATTTTCCTCCATCTCTGAAAAATATACAGAATTTGATATTGGGTTTGTAAACGGCTAAAAGATTTTATTTATCGCTCTTACTAAAAACGAAGCATTCGTGGTTGAGTGTTAAAGACAGACGTGATAGGTAGGGCTTGAATAAGTGTTGCATTAGCAAAAAAAGTATTACTCCTCCAATAGAGTTAATGTCCAATACAGAGAAAATCCTGCTTACTCGACATGAGCCAAAGCTACAAAGTTAAAGACATCAGATCAATTAGCAAGTCATGCCTATATCTATAGAGCATAAAGGAATGCCATACGCAGAAGAGCAGAATATTGTTGCATACATTTCAACGGGTTTATTTGTTTTGAAAAAGTATGTGTACAGAATAAACATAAAAATGAAAAACAAAACAAACTAACAGATGAAAACAAACAAAGCAAAACCGAACAAAACAAAAGGGTGAGAGCATAACAATTCCAAAACACATACATTAATCCCCCGCAAAAAGACAAAAAGGACAAGAAAAAAAATAAAATCAAAACAAATAAAATTAAAGGGGGAAATCAGGCAAAAAAAATGACAGCCGAAATATTGTAACAAATTTGTCTGCCAGACAAGTCACAGTATTATAACAAACTAAAATTCTTTTTCAAACATTTTCTTAGCCCTTAAAAGGGCTTTCAGATACACTGTGGCATTTATTTCTTGTTTAGTAATTTGGCTTTCTCTGCTTATGGTTGTTTTTGTTTCTTTGTACCTGTCCTCGTTGTCCTCGAACATAGTCCCTAATAATTTTGGTGAATTCTTTGTTAAATCTGTTTTCTTTTTCTTTATTGGTGAATTTCTGATTTTTATGTTATTCCGGGGGCAAGTATAGGCTTCTAATGAAATGTATAAACAATGTTTGTGATATTTGAACAGAAACTTTCATGAAGGCCAGTTAAAGGGTGTATGAATTTTTCAGTTTTCGGAGCTCTCTGAATTCGTCGACTTCGGAACGCTTAT
>MJUU01016095.1:10311-33841 GCA_002080025.1 Modiolus philippinarum | reverse complement strand
GTGAATATATATCTTTTATAAATAATGAACAACTCTGATATTAATGAAAAACTCAGTCATGGTTCTTTATTTTATTGACTTCTAATTATTATATATATTAGTTAACATTTTCGTCTGTTTTTTTACCTTTTCGTCTAATTTTGACCTTTTCATTTTCACTACAGGAAAACCAGTATTATTTTTTCTACGTTCTTAATTTTAGTAATTTTCTTTTTGCATGCTTCATAAATATCATAGCATAGTCACTTTCCTGTGTTGTGGAAGTCTTTTTGGTCAGTACATTACATTATCATGCATGATTCTAGCGTACTGAGCAGACAGTATTGGCATGTACCATGGCAAAGGTGGGGGTTTTTGAGTAGAATACATTGATTACAGGTGTGAAATGCGATTATTATGAGCCTGGGATCCTGCTCCAAGCTGGCTACCGCGTAAAGGCCAGGTGGATAAGAAATTATTCAGGGCAAAATAGCCCTGAATCTATTGCGCATGTCAAAACAGTGTGTAAACAAACAGAAAGAAAAAATATGGCGATAATCAACTCAGCTCGGATCGATTGTTTCAGATTTGTATAGATTTCGTCGCATTTCCACATATTTTTTCGTGGGGATTGTAATTCTTACTAAATGTTAAGTGTGTGTTACGTGTTAAGTGATCGGAATTAAATATTTTGGATGGATTTTGTGCATATCGACATGCACGGGTAGCTCGCACCCGTCTGTCAATCATTTTATCAATTTAATCGATGATATAATCATTGGTCTCTACAATCAAAACGATGTTAAAAAAGACAAATTCGTATTTTGACAAAGTATGACTTTTCTCATTCCATAAAGTGATTAATTTCAATTCTTACTTATTATTTTTATTTTGTTTTGAAAATGTTGCTATCCCACAATTCCGTTGTGAAAACTATCTCAAAAAACCAATCAGAAGCCATATGCAACTGTGATCCACCTAGCACTGTGCAGCGACAGTAAACGGGCCAGGATCCCAGGCTAAAAAAAATCAGCACGATTTCGTTTTTTCAAGTCAAACACACCCTTTTGAAAATGTACACAAAGCAATTGTCTCCCCTGGATTCACCCTAACAACGGATTTTCTTAACTGTACCGATTTTTGGCATATGCTTCGGTTTTTTAAAAATTGATCCTTGAATTTACATCGGAAAGGCCGATCGAATGAATGTGTGTTTTTTTCTCGCACAATCAGATTTGAATTTTTTGAGATTTTTTTAGCTCGCCGAACAGTCGTTAATAAATGCCTTCCGGGTAGACATAACAACGACTTGAACTCCTATTTTGTTATGTCTTTTTTATCTTTCTTTTTCTTTTTTATTTTTTTATTTTTTTTTTTGTTTTGTTTTGTTTTTTTTGTTTGTTTGTTTGTTTGTTAGTTTGTTTGTTTGCTTTTTTTTCTGTTTAGGTTTCAGCGTCCTCTGTAACGATGAAATTGAAAGAAAAACCACTTGTCATCTTATCCGTTTTGTTATAATCCTAGTATTAAATCACTTTTAATGTTACAGTTACATTTTCAGGACCTGCTAAACCGCCGCGTCCATGTTGGAGGTACACGTTTTTGGCTAGATTTTGAAGAGCTCCTAATTTAAAGGGTAGATTCTGACTGTTCTCCTTTCTATCAAATATTAAATTATTCCCACAATTTGGAATGAAATTTCTTGATATATAGTACAGTAACTCTTGTCATTTAGATTATTAGATGTTTTCTGTTATTTCTTTGGTGAATGCACTACAACAAAAAGGACAGAGACTGAGTGCAATCACTTTTTATTGTGCAAAATTGTTTTTGCTAAAAAAAATTGAAATGAATAATAGTTAAATAAATAACTAAATACCGAAGTTACTGCGAATTTTGTTTCTGCATATGCGCATTTCGATGTGTGATTACTCCTAATGTCTTAACAGTACCCATAAAGTTTAGTTGCATGTAAAAGATCTATGACTCATAACTCGCCCCCTTTTTGTCATCATTTATATTTTGAACTGTTCTTGTCATCCTAACTTTTTGTATTTAGTGAATATATATCTTTTATAAATAATGAACAACTCTGATATTAATGAAAAACTCAGTCATGGTTCTTTATTTTATTGACTTCTAATTATTATATATACATGTTAACATTTTCGTCTGTTTTTTACCTTTTCGTCTAATTTTGACCTTTTCATTTTCACTACAGGAAAACCAGTATTATTTTTCTACGTTCTTAATTTTAGTAATTTTCTTTTTGCATGCTTCATAAATATCATAGCATAGTCACTTTCCTGTGTTGTGGAAGTCATTTTGGTCAGTACATTACATTATCATGCATGATTCTAGCGTACTGAGCAGACA
This sequence comes from Modiolus philippinarum, assembly GCA_002080025.1. Lineage (NCBI taxonomy): Eukaryota > Metazoa > Mollusca > Bivalvia > Mytilida > Modiolidae > Modiolus > Modiolus philippinarum. The sequence continues at coordinate 31,489 of MJUU01016095.1, read as the reverse complement.
GTATTGGCATGTACCATGGCAAAGGTGGGTGTTTTTGAGTAGAATACATTGATTACAGGTGTGAAATGCGATTATTATTGTTTAATTTATTTTTCCTAAATCATAATGTATTAATTTAAGTCTATGTGGGTTTAATTTTTGTACAATATGTGAAATTTTAAAAAATAAAGAAATAAAAAAAAAAAATCTTGATATTGTCGTTGGCCTTGTCTGTCCGTCCTTTCTTGTTACGCGAACTCCTCCTCCATTTTTGGATTTGGTGTTTTAATTTTGTTAAAGAATTGCTGCATATATACTGCACGATAAATTTCGGATTTTTTTTTTGTTTTTTTAGCAAACACAGATGTCGATTTTGGAACATTTGGCATGCGAATCGAACTCCTCCGATATTATTTGATTGGTTGTAAAATCGTAAATGCGCGGTAAGGTTTTGGGCATCTCCTTTTTGTTGTAATTTTAATTTAATTAGCAACTGAAAACATTTACATAAACAATAGACAAACATACTGCAGACATATATGTAGTATACATTTACATAAATAATAGACAAACATACTACAGACAAACAACAGACAAAATACTACAGACATATATGTAGTATACATTTACATAAACAATGGACAAACATACTACAGACATATATGTAGTATACATTTACATAAACAACAGACAAAATACTACAGACATATATGTAGTATACATTTACATAGACAGAAGACAATATAGGACAGATAAACATGTAATGTACAGAAAGACAGTAATATAATTCGTTCAGCAGGACATGCTTACCCTTCCGGAGCACCTGACGTCACTCCCAGTTTCATTGTGGGTTCCTTTGTTTTGATGGTTTCGGTTTTTATTTTTTTTTTTTTTTTTTTTTTTTTTTTTTTTGTTGTTGTTGTTTGCTTCTGTGCTTTGTTGCTGTCTGTCGTCATTGTTTCCTGTGTTCTCGTTTTTGTCATATTTTTGTAAATTCCAGTCCTTTGTTCCTTCGGTATTGTTCTGCCGTTGTTCAAGCTTGAAAAACAGCTTGACATTGTTATGTGTATGTGTATGAGTTTTTTTTTTGTTTTTTTTTAGCTTGGAAATTGAGAAACATAAGAGAAGAGCACAAAAGTTTTGGGGAAAAATCTAACACAGTCACTAAGAAATTCTTCTTAACACAACCAATTACTCCGGATTAAATGTCTTTGATAGTAGATTAGCATTCAGCTGAAATTGCTTCCGTTTGCATATGATATTTAAAAATTCAACCCCCTCTAATGCGGGTTGCCTATTTTTAAAACTATAATCACATGTTGTTCATCGCTTTGTCAAAATCTATTAAATACTAGAATTATAACTAAAAACAGAATTATGATTTGAGAAGTAATCACATATGGATAACCAAAAATGTTTGGTATGACAACATTCTCAGAAAATATCCTGATATGTTACTGGTGTTTCTGTTCTGATTCATTTACCTTACATTTAAATGAAAAAGAGTTTGTAGCAAGTATCCTATGCAGTAATTTAAACTGCATATTTGATACCTATCTTGGTTCAAACAAGAGGTCCCAAGATGTCCATTTCTACAAAGGACTCAAGATGTGGATTTTGACACATGTGGTATGCGACACGAATTTGGATTAAGGGATTAAGGGATTTAACTTGGTTGCAGATGTGCATAAGATTTTTATCCGGTTCAAACTTTGGTAAATTTCCTGAAATGTCAAGGACTCTTCTTTTTGAAATTTTAACGTATAATCGTATATTTTGGCAAGTGTTAGGGGAAAAGCAAATTCTGAAAATTTAGAATTCTAAAATGTGATTCCAAATTTTGTAAATATTCTGAAAGTCTGAAAAGACCACTTATTTTTTTTTAAGTCAACCTAGCAGTCATACTTTCAGATTTTGCATCTATTTGGACAAACGTTTTCGCCAAGTTATTTTAAAAATATTCGATTCCTTTCGTTAATCTCGAAGATGTTTTGTTGTGTGGGCGCTACCTACAAACGATATTTTAAGAACATTTTTCTATTAGAGCAAAGATTTCCCAATTACTGAATTTCAAAAGATTTTGATTCTAGTTTTTATATACTTTCTGAATGTGTCAAAGACCCCCTCTTTTTTTAATTCTACATTCCTGAAGGTCTAAAAAACAATTATTTTTGGAATTTTACCTAGAACAGTTTTGGTATATTTCCTGAAAGTCCCAAAAACCATTTATTTTTTCTATTTTGTTTATTATTATTGTGTATTGTGTATGACCTTACCGGTCTACCACGTAGTTCCTATTGTGTAACCAATTTAGCATCATCAGTAATCTAAAGTTGTTATTTTTTTACCAACAGGTATTTCCCTAATGCAACATATATTGGAAAAAGTTTTTGGAGTTTAATTTTGTTAGCTAATCAACAGTATATATCATATACTTTTTGTGTTAAATATGATATATTCTCTATATCATAAACTGCTAGAAACGGGTACTGTGTTGGTATAAAATTAAAATTAATATTTGATTTTATTTGTCAGTAAATCATACTGTATTGAAAGCCGTTGTGGAATTTATTCCCTATTTATTGATATCTATTATCTATAAATGAATTATAGATATTATTAAATATTAATAAATAATTATAGATATCAATAAATCATTTATAGATATTAATTGACAGTTATGATTTTTTCCACATTTTATACTACCCTTCCACATAATTTGATTAAATCAAAATTGGGACAACTTATTAATTGGTCTTTTAAATTTTCTGGTCTGCAGTTCATTTGCTATAACAAAAAACAAGGATTCTTCACTAATATAACCTATAATAATTATTGTTCCTGGACATGTGATGATATGATTAATACACTCAATCTTTTGCTGGACAATACTTTTGTTTGTTTTGGCAACACTATTTATCAACAGGTCATAGGTATTCACATGGGTACAAATTGTGCACCTCTAATTGACGATCTTTTTACGAACGAGACTTCATGAAAAAACTTCAAAACGGAACCATGCCTAACAGTGATACACTTATTTCTATTTTCAATGATAACAGCAGGTTTATTGACGATATCCTTACTATTGATAATTCCCAGTTTTGAGATTGTGTAGACATTATTTACCCACAAACAACTGAAATTAAAGCTAACAATGATTCCAAATGTTGCCCTTTTCTGGATCTAACAATCATTATTGACTCTGGTAAAATAAAAACTAAAATATATGATAAAAGGATGATTTTGATTTCACTATTACTAATTTCCCTTTCCTTGACGGCGATATTCCCCTTGCTCCATCCTACGGGGTGTATATTTCTCAATTGGTACGATTCGCACAAGTCTGATCTACTCTTGACGATTTCAATTAACTTAACCTTACTATCACAGCCAAACTTTTACAACAGGGTTACAGATTTCATAAGTTGTTGAATACATTACAAGAATTTTTGTAATAGATATCTAAATATGGCATTACTCGTAAACAGCTTATTACTATGGGTATTTCTAGTCCTCGTTTTTACGAAAATATTGCTAAAAATCCATAATTTAATTTAATGCTTTATTTATTTAACGAGGATTACAAACAGCCCGAGGGCTACAAAGTTGCTCTCCTCAACATAAACAGACAAGACAATATATTACAAGACAAATATACAATACAACTCTCATTCTCATACTCTTACACATAGAACAAACACATGTTATCGAAAATCAAAACGATACAAATAAATTATATAAAACGTTTACTGTTTTCAATAAATTCAAACACATATTGAAATAACAACTATAGTTTCAATGTAGAATTAAAAAAAAGAGGGGGTCTTTGACACATTCAGAAAGTATATAAAAACTAGAATCAAAATCTTTTGAAATTCAGTAATTGGGAAATCTTTGCTCTAATAGAAAAATGTTCTTAAAATATCGTTTGTAGGTAGCGCCCACACAACAAAACATCTTCGAGATTAACGAAAGGAATCGAATATTTTTAAAATAACTTGGCGAAAACGTTTGTCCAAATAGATGCAAAATCTGAAAGTATGACTGCTAGGTTGACTTAAAAAAAAATAAGTGGTCTTTTCAGACTTTCAGAATATTTACAAAATTTGGAATCACATTTTAGAATTCTAAATTTTCAGAATTTGCTTTTCCCCTAACACTTGCCAAAATATACGATTATACGTTAAAATTTCAAAAAGAAGAGTCCTTGACATTTCAGGAAATTTACCAAAGTTTGAACCGGATAAAAATCTTATGCACATCTGCAACCAAGTTAAATCCCTTAATCCCTTAATCCAAATTCGTGTCGCATACCACATGTGTCAAAATCCACATCTTGAGTCCTTTGTAGAAATGGACATCTTGGGACCTCTTGTTTGAACCAAGATAGGTATCAAATATGCAGTTTAAATTACTGCATAGGATACTTGCTACAAACTCTTTTTCATTTAAATGTAAGGTAAACTAATCAGAACAGAAACACCAGTAACATATCAGGATATTTTCTGAGAATGTTGTCATACCAAACATTTTTGGTTATCCATATGTGATTACTTCTCAAATCATAATTCTGTTTTTAGTTATAATTCTAGTATTTAATAGATTTTGACAAAGCGATGAACAACATGTGATTATAGTTTTAAAAATAGGCAACCCGCATTAGAGGGGGTTGAATTTTTAAATATCATATGCAAACGGAAGCAATTTCAGCTGAATGCTAATCTACCATCAAAGACATTTAATCCGGAGTAATTGGTTGTGTTAAGAAGAATTTCTTAGTGACTGTGTTAGATTTTTCCCCAAAACTTTTGTGCTCTTCTCTTATGTTTCTCAATTTCCAAGCTAAAAAAAACAAAAAAAAACAAAAACAAACAACAAAAAAAACTCATACACATACACATAACAATGTCAAGCTGTTTTTCAAGCTTAAACAACGGCAGTACAATACCGAAGGAACAAAGGACTGGAATTCACAAAAATATGACAAAAACGAGAACACAGGAAACAATGACGACAGACAGCAACAAAGCACAGAAACAAACAACAAAAAAACCCCAAAAAAACACGAAACATTCAAAACAAAGGAACCCACAATGAAACTGGGAGTGACGTCAGGTGCTCCGGAAGGGTAAGCATGTCCTGCTGAATGAATTATATTACTGTCTTTCTGTACATTACATGTTTATCTGTTCTTTATTGTCTTCTGTCTATGTAAATGTATACTACATATATGTCTGTAGTATTTTGTCTGTTGTTTATGTAAATGTATACTACATATATGTCTGTAGTATGTTTGTCTATTGTTTATGTAAATGTATACTACATATATGTCTGTAGTATTTTGTCTGTTGTTTGTCTGTAGTATGTTTGTCTATTGTTTATGTAAATGTATACTACATATCTGTCTGTAGTATGTTTGTCTATTGTTTATGTAAATGTTTTCAGTTGCTAATTAAATTAAAATTACAACAAAAAGGAGATGCCCAAAACCTTACCGTGCATTTACGATTTTACAACCAATCAAATCGCATGCCAAATGTTCCAAAATCGACATCTGTGTTTGCTAAAAAAACCAATAAAAAAAATCCGAAATTTATCGTGCAGTATATATGCAGCAATTCTTTAACAAAATTAAAACACAAAATCCAAAAATTGAGGAGGAGTTCGCGTAACAAGAAAGGACGGACAGACAAGGCCAACGACAATATCAAGAATTTTTTATTATATTTCTTTATTTTTTAAAATTTCACCTATTGTACAAAAATTAAACTCACATAGACTTAAATTAATACATTATGATTTAGGAAAAATAAATTAAACAATAATAATCGCATTTCACACCTGTAATCAATGTATCCTACTCAAAAACACCCACCTTTGCCATGGTACATGCCAATACTGTCTGCTCAGTACGCTAGAATCATGCATGATAATGTAATGTACTGACCAAAAAGACTTCCACAACACAGGAAAGTGACTATGCTATGATATTTATGAAGCATGCAAAAAGAAAATAACTAAAATTAAGAACGTAGAAAAATAATACTGGTTTTCCTGTAGTGAAAATGAAAAGGTCCAAATTAGACGAAAAGGTAAAAAACAGACGAAAATGTTAACTAATATATATAATGATTAGAAGCCAATAAAATAAAGAACCATGACTGAGTTTTTCATTAATATCAGAGTTGTTCATTATTTATAAAAGATATATATTCACGATATACAAAAAGTTAGGATGACAAGAACAGTTCAAAATATAAATGATGACAAAAAAGGAGGCGAGTTATGAGTCATAGATCTTTTACATGCAACTAAACTTTATGATTACTGTTAAGACATTAGGAGTAATCACACATCGAAATGCGCATATGCAGAAACAAAATTCGCAGTAACTTCGGTATTTAATTATTTATTTAACTATTATACATTTCAATTTTTTTAGCAAAAACAATTTTGCACTATAAAAAGTGATTGCACTCAGTCTGTCCTTTTTGTTGTAGTGCATTCACCAAAGAAATAACAGAAAACATCTAATAATCTAAATGACAAGAGTTACTGTACTATATATCAAGAAATTTCATTCCAAATTGTGGGAATAATTTAATATTTGATAGAGAGGAAAACAGTCAGAAACCCGGTTGATTAAAATTATCTACCTTTAAATTAGGAGCTCTTCAAAATCTAGCCAAAAACGTGTACCTCCAACATGGACGCGGCGGTTTGGCAGGTCTTGAAAATGTAACTGTAACATTAAAAATTATTTAATACTAGGATTATAACAAAACGGATAAGATGACAAGTGGTTTTTCTTTCAATTTCATCGTTACAGAGGACGCTGAAACCTAAAACAAAAAAAAGCAAACAAACAAACAAACAAACAAAACAAAAAAAACAAAACAAAACAAAACCAAAAAAAAACAAAAAACAAAAAAAGAAAAAAAAAGATAAAAAAGACATAACAAAATAGGAGTTCTTGTCATTGTTATGTCTACCCGGAAGGCATTTATTAACGACTTTTCGGCGAGCTAAAAAAATCGCAAAAAATTCAAATCTTATTGTGCGAGAAAAAAACACACATTCATTCGATCGGCCCATTCGATGTAAATTCAAGGATCAATTTTTAAAAAAATCGAAGCATATGCCAAAAATCGGTACAGTTAAGAAAATCCGTTGTTAGGGTGAATCCAGGGGAGACAATTGCTTTGTGTACATTTTCAAAAGGGTGTGTTTGACTTGAAAAAACGAAATCGTGCTGATTTTTTTTAGCCTGGGATCCTGACCCGTTTGCTGTCGCTGCACAGGGCTAGGTGGATCACAGTTGCATATGGCTTCTGATTGGTTTTTTAAGATAGTTTTCACAACGGAATTGTGGGATAGCAACATTTTCAAAACAAAATAAAAATAATAAGTAACAATTGAAATTAATCACTTTATGGAATGAGAAAAGTCATACTTTGTCATAATACGAATTTGTCTTTTTTTAATATCGTTTTGATTGTAGAGACCAATGATTATATCATCGATTAAATTGATAAAATGATTGACAGACGAGTGCGAGCTACCCGTGCATGTCGATATGCACAAAATCCATCCAAAATATTTAATTTTGATCACTTAACACGTAACACACACTTAACATTTAGTAAGAATTACAATCCCCACGAAAAAATATGTGGAAATGCGACGAAATCTATACAAATCTGAAACAATCGATCCGAGCTGAGTTGATTATCGCCATATTTTTTCTTTCTGTTTGTTTACACACTGTTTTGTTATGCGCAATAGATTCAGGGCTATTTTGCCCTGAATAATTTCTTATCCACCTGGCCTTTACGCGGTAGCCAGCTTGGACCAGGATCCCAGGCTAATATTTTTTTCACTTTCGGATGGCATTGACAGTAAAAATTTATGCTGTAATGAGTTCGTATAAAGTAGTCAGTACACCACATAAAATATGACATTTCTTTTATTCAGTGACTGTATCTACGTGCGTGTTTGTTTGGAAAAAAAGGGGGGCGTAATTAGCAGCAATCGTATAAGAAATGAATGTATTTCTAGCGTCAGTGTCGTCGATTTAGCTCGTAATGTCGGTTCATTAACAATGATCAGCTACAAATTGTGACATACATTAATTACAAGTGTACAATGTTTTAAATTAGACTAATAAATGAAGTTCAGGAATATCATTATCCGGCTAGACTTCAGGAAGATTAGACTAGTTTGAGCAAAATAGGGGCCTTTTTGCTGTTTTTCTAGATGAAAATATTACATCTCGTGGTAACTGTAAAAGCTGCTAAACTGTTTTAAATATCACCAGTGGGCAACTTTCTTGTTATGCAAATTCAGAAAAAAAAATCTTAAATTCACTTCATAGATAAATCGAATCAAACCTGTTGACAAGTCATTGCATACCTGCCGACAGGCAAGGACTACTGACGACCTATAATTGCGCTGTGAAGCTTCCTTTCTGAATTCGATTTGAAAAAAGTTTATATGCATGCTCAGGTGTGAAGCACACTTGAAGAAAAAAACACCCTTTTCTTGAGTGTACCAACCATACCAAAATTAGTCGACAACTCTTTAACAATTTAAGGTGGACTAAAAGACCAATTACAGTAGACTTTTTCACATAAGGCATATACTCAAACAATGAAGAAACTTACTTAAATTTGTATATACAGAATCAATATAAAGATTATAAAGAAATCCAAACAGGACCTTCAAGTTTAACTCTCATTGTTTGTCGAGTTTCCCTCTTCATACAATTTTTAATATTCAGTACTTAACTGACGCCCATTGTCGATTTGGGGATTGGCATGGTTGAGGGACAAAGGTTCTTGTGAGCCTTTTGTTTTTCTCTCAGTTAGATAGGATTGTATGAATTACAAACTGATCACTAGCCCATATTGTGAGGACTAACTATTTTATTTACGGAAAAATACAGAGATATATTGACAACAGGAAACGGAAATTTATTTAATACCAATATGTTTGGGCAGATTCAGGATGTATAATTAGATTAGTCAATTTTTGGCCAAAACTACCAATTTTACACCTATTTTTTAGTTTTAAGGGAGTTGTATGCCCCTCACGCCGACCCTTAATCTGCCCCTGCATGTTGCATACGAATGGGAAAATGTAGCCTGTAAACATTTGCATCTTGTCGCAAAAGGGGTTGGGATTTGATATCGTGGTATACATTTAATGTTGAATTACATGTATATTACAAAAAAAATTAACAAACTAGCTATTTTGGCTCAGTGAACCTCTAAAATTTGTAAAATCAAAGATTTTAAGAATCAGGTTCGCAATACTATAATGTGAACAACACATCCTGGAAGTTTTGTTGGAATATGACTTACAGCTTTGAAGGAATTCAAAATTAACAAACTTAAATAACAAATGAGCTATTTTGGCTCAGTGAACCACCAAAGTCTATAAAATCAAAATTTTACGAGTTAGATGCGCAATTAGATCAGATGAACAACATATCCTGCAAGTTTGGATGAAATTTGACCTATAACTATGATGGAATTTTGGATTAACAAACCAGATCAGCAAATGGGCTGTTTTGGCCCTGTGGACCTCTACAGTCTGTGAAACCAAATTCTAAGTACTAGGTGAACAACATATCCTGCAAGTTTGGTTGAAATCGGACCAGCCGGTCTGGAGGAGTTGCGGATACAAAAACCGACAGACGACGCAGGTTGACGACGTAAGACGATGGATAGTAATCCCTATGTGTCAGCTGCTAACAGCAGGCGACACACACATAAAAAAAATCCCGAAAACAGTAGAATATATACGAAAAGATCTTTCCCTTTTGTGCCGAGAATATTGGTTTATTGTTGGTTTTACATATTAATTGGCGAAGAAGCACACAAATACAACACTTCAATATAACAATATGACAAAAAATTAGGATCCAGAAATAAGAATAATGATGCTTATATTAATCTGTCTCCATATGGATGAAATGCAACATAAGCCAAAAATAAATATAAATTCCAAGAAAAAGAAATTCTAGAAAAAAACAAAAACAAAAACAAACAAAAACAAACTAGAGGATGACATGCCCCCGCGCAAGGTTGAATCAATTGGGATTTTTTAGTAATATTTGTGTCTGTAAGACACATATGATGCCCCCGCTAAACACATGTTATTCTAGGTTGCACAGATTAACTATGTACCCTCTATTACTAAATCACACACAAAAAAAGTTGAACAATGTATATTTTTGAAGAAAAAAAATTAATCGAAATCAAAATACATATCACATGCACATCTTCAAAATAGATACAAATGAACTGCAAAATAAAAGCTTCCTAGCATCAAAACTCTAGGAGGAGTTGTGCGGACAATCTGCATTTTTAAATGTAACACATATCACCTAAGATGAATGGAAAAGGTTTCAAGTTTCTATCTCTTACCGTTTTCGAGAAAAAAACACTTAAAAGATATGATGAAATTTTCAACTCTTGAACGGTTGACCATAGAGTTTCGGTCTAAATGTAACAAATGTCGGACATGACCTAACTAACATTTTTGTCATTACATTGTATTAGCTATCTGTTACAGTTTCCGAGTTAATCCGATAATAGGATTTGGGGTCAAAGTTCAAAGTGACCAATCATGGTGGTCATTTGGAAAATTTCAACACCCAAGTGCACACCTTTGGGTGGTGATCTATCTTCCTGTGAAGTTTGATTATGATTGGGCGAGTGATCTCTGAGAATTTGGTTAGACAAGATGATTTTTGAGGCGGAATAATAATAATAATAATTAAAAGGTCAATTGTTCAGAGAACAATTGCAAGGTCTTTCACCAGTTTTCACCATGATTTCAGGAAAGTCACTACCGGTTTATAATTGCATTTATTTCCTTTTCTCCAGTATATTTTATCACCTATTTTTACTGTTGTAAAGATTTTACAGAAAAAAAACCCTAAAAATTGGCTATGACCTTGACCTCTGACATTGATGACCTTTGACCTTGTGCTCAAATTGAAGGTCTCTTTCTACTGATTAATTTGATATGTTACTTGACTATACTATCTATAACGGTTATCTATAAATCCTTTTCCGAAACGCGTCAAGAGCAATAACTCTTTAGAGAGTCACCGGAGAGTTTCGGTCCAAATGAAAAAAATAGAGCCCTTGACATGTTGAACATTTTTGCTGATATAGTTTTTCAGCTATCTATTATAGTTTCTGAGTTTATCCCCTAACAAGGTCAAAGGTCAAGGTCAAAGGTCACCGATGACCTTCAACCTGGTACTCAAATTGAAGGTCTTTCCATACTGATCACTTTAAACAATATGTTTACTATATTATCTGTAAGCGTTTAAAAGTTATTCGCGAAAAACCGATTTACCGAAACGCGTCAAGGGCTATAACTCAAAATCAGTTGTTCGCAGATTTTCGCACCTATTGAATAAAATGGAGATAATAATGAGAGGAGTAATTTTCCAATATAATGTTTTCAGAATTATTTTATCGTTTCCGAGATATCGCGATAACAAAATTTCGAATGGCGGCCATTTTGAAAATGGCGGACGAAATTTTTTTTCTGACCAACCAGAAATGTAGATCTTTATAAGAGGAGTAAGTTTGCAACACAATGTTTTCATAAATTTTTTATCGTTTCTGAGGTATCGCGATAACGAAATTTCGAATGGCGGCCATTTTGAAAATGGCGGACGAAAATTTTTTTGCGACCAACCAGAAATGTAGATTTTTATGAGAGGAGTAATTTTGCATCACAATGTTTTCATAAATTTTTTATCGTTTCCGAGATATCGCGATAACAAACTTTCGAATGGCAGCCATTTTGAAAATGGCGGACGAAAATTTTTTTGTGACCAACCAGAAATGTAGATCTTTATGAGAGGAGTAATTTTGCAACACAACGTTTTCATAAATTTTTTATCGTTTCCGAGATATCGCGATCACAAAATTTCGAACGGTGGCCATTTTGAAAATGGCGGACGAAAATTTTTTTAATACCAACCAGAAATGTAGATCTTTATGAGAGGAGTATTTTTGCAACACAATGCTTTCATAAATTTTTTATCGTTTCCGAGATATCGCGATAACAAAATTTCGATTGGCGGCCATTTTGAAAATGGCGGATAAAAAAAAATTGACCACAGATATGTTATCAGGACCATGCAGGCTACCTGGAAACCAAATTTTATCAAAATCGGATAACTTTAAGAAATTTGCATATTTAGGGGTCAAAAACGCGTAACCGGAGTCGCGACCCAAAATTTTTTTTTCACTTAACGAAACATCCTGAGGATGAATGCAACATTTTCCCCACATCAGAATTTTGATATCGGTTACGGTTTTTGAGCAAACATGATAACAAGGTTTTCGGTCTTCGGGGAGATAACTCCGTTACTAAAAATAGATCGGTTTCACAGGGTCAGTGGCTTCGACCCCTCACTAAGCCGAATAATATGACCAAGTATCGAATTGATATGTCGCGACACTTTTACTCTTTTNAAAAAAAAGAATAATAATAATAATCAGAAGAAATACAATAAGGTCTTTCACATGTGGTGAAAGACCTTAACAAGTGATAATGTGTTTGCAAGCAAACACAGAAGTCGCCCAATCAGAATTAATTCTTTTAATGTTCTTTCAAAGAACAACCAGTGTTGAATTTAAGAATTAGTGTCTTAAAACACTACCTGATTCTGTCTATCAGTGATATCAGTATTTTTATTAACCTGTACACACTTTGTGATTGCATCAGAAAATCATTTCTGTTTATATATTATGAAGCAAGGCATTTCCTCTATGGTGTGTAATTATATCAAAATTTTAAAGTACACTGAAATACATACAAGTTGCATTGAATTTTGACCACAAATTTTTGAGAAAACTAGTACGTAAATTGTTCGAAAAACAATTGACAGGTCTTTCCCGAAAGTTGTGCCATAATATTTTCATAATTGATCAACAATGTAAGCTTAATATGAACATTTATTGATAATTTTATGTGAAATAAAATTTTTGTCTATGACCTTGAATTTTGACCTTGACCTCATTTTGAAGGTCACATCTTCCTTTTCATTCTTTGTATGAATGTCTCTGTATCTTCAATGGTATTTGATCTATAATAAAAAAACCCAAATTCGAACATAAAAAATCGGTTTTCGGTCCATAGGCCCAAAACGGTTGGTCCAATAATTTTAGACCCATGTAACAAATGTAGATCTCAACAAGACACGCATTTCTGCCATTACATTTAATCAGCTATCTATTACGGTTTCTAATATAATCCAATGACAAGGTCTGGGTCAAAGTTCAAAGTGACCAATGACCTTTGACCTTAGCATTTTTAGATGTAACACATATCACCTAAGTTCAATAGAATTGGTTTCAGGTTTCTGTCTCTAGCCGTTTTCGAGAAAAATGTACTTAAAGATGTGACGAAATTTTCAAGGTTCAGAACTCATGAACGGTCCACTGTAGAATTTCGGTCCAAATGTAACGATGGTCTGTCATGACCTAACTAACATTTTTGTCATTACATTTTACAGTTTCAGAGTTAATCCAATAATAAGATTTAAGGTCAAAGTTCAAAGTGACCAATGGTGGTGGTCATTTTGATAATTTGAATACCCAAATGCGCATCTTGGGATGGACATCTACTATCTTGTGAAGTTTGGTAGTGATTGGGCGAGTAATCTCTGAGAATTTTACCGGACAAGATGATGGCAAGAAGAAGCGGAAAAATAATAAGAAACGGTGCAAACACAAGAAGTCGCCAAACTTTGTTTGGGCGACTTAATAACAAGTGATGATGTGTTTGCAAGCAAACACAAAAGTCGCCCAACAAGAATTAATTCTTAAATGTTCTCTGAAAGAACAATGCGTCCTCGATTTAAGAAATAAGACTTAAAACTCATGATGATTCTGTCTATCAGTGATATCAGTATTTTTATCAACCTGTACACACTTTGTGGTTGCATCAGAAAAACCATATCTATTTAAATATTATGAAGTAAGGCACTCCCCCTATTTTGTGTAATTATATCAAAATTTTAAATTACATTGAAATACATATCAGTTCCATTGAATTTTGACCACCCATTTTTGAGAAAACTATTAGGTCAATTGTTCAAAAACAATTTCTAGGTCTTTCCCGGAAGTTGCGTCATAATATTCTCATCATCGATCAACAGTTTAAGCTTCATATGTACATTTATTGATTCTTTTACGTGAAATAAGGTTTTTCGCCATGACCTTGAACTTTAACCTTGACCTCCTTTTGAAGGTCACATCTTCCTTAACATTTTTTGTCTTTAATGTCTTTTTGTATCTTCAATGGTATTTGAGCTATAAGCAAAAAACCCGAAATCAGACATCAAAAATTGGGTTTTGGTCCACAGGCCCAAAACGGTTGGTCCAATAATATTGGACCCAATGCAACAAATGTAGATCTTAACAAGATACACATTTTTGCCATTACATGTTATCAGCTATCTATTATAGTTTATGAGTTAATCCAATGACATGATCAAGGGTCAGAGTTCAAAGTGACCAATGACCTTTTACCTTGGCATTTTTAAATGTAACACATATCACCTAAGATGAATGGAAAAGGTTTCAGGTTTCTATCTCTTACTGTTTTCAAGAAAAACCTACTTAAAAGATATGATGACATTTTCAAGGGGCATAATTCCTGACCGATTGACCATAGAGTTTCAGTCTAAATGTAACAAATGTCGGTCATGACCTAACTTACATCTTTGTCATAACATTGTATAAGCTATCTGTTACAGTTTCCGAGTTAGTCCGATAATAAGATTTGGGGTCAAAGTTCAACGTGACCAATGATGTTGGTCATTTGGAAAATTTCAACACCCAAGTCCACATCTTTGGGTGGTGATCTATCTACCTGTGAAGTTTGATTATGATTGCGCAAGTGATCTCTGAGAATTTGGTTGGACAAGATGATTTTTGAGGCGGAATAATAATAATAATAACGAGTGATGATATGTTTGCATGCAAACATAAGTCACCCAAACCAGATTCCATACTCAATTGCTCTTTGAAAGAATGTTGTGTTGTAAATTTATCACCAATGATTGGAATAATGTTTTCGGAGTTTATTGTTTTTTTATTCCTCATATCAGAATTAGTGTTTAAAATTCATTATGTTTTCGTCTATCAGTGCTAGTAGTGCTTTGATTCGCAGGTTAAAGTATTTTCATTATTGCGTCAGAAAGGAAATTGCGTCATAATGTTCTCATAATTGATTCATCACTGAAACCAATATTCCAAGCTTAATATGCGTATTTATTGATATTTTAACATGAAATAAAGTTTTAGGGTAAGACCTTCACCTTTGACCTTGACCTCATTTTGAAGGTCCCGTCTTTCTGAACTTTTTGTATGTTGAATGTCTTTTTGTATCTTCAACGGTATTTGAGCTATAAGCAAAAAATTCAAAATCGGACATCAAAATTGGTTTTTGGTCCATAGGTCGAAAAGGGTTGGTCCAATAATTTTGGACCCAATGAAACAAATGTAGATCTTAACAAGACACACATTTTTGCAATAACTTGTTTTCAGCTATCTATTACCGTTTAAGATTTATAGCAAAAACAAGGTCTAGGGTCAAAGTTCAAAGTGACCTCATTTCTATTTATATATCATGAAGTGAGGCACTTCCTCTATTGTGTGTAATTATATCAAAATTATAAATTACATTGAAATACATATCAGTTTCATTGAATTTTGACCACCAATTTTTGAGAAAACTATTACGTCAATTGTTCAAAAAGAATTTCGAGGTCTTTCAACCCTTGTAGCAAGCTTTTTTGAGTGGTCCGTAGGTGATCGGCTACAAGGCTAAATTCTCCGCCCTTTCCGATTTCACCCTACTTTTCCAGTGGCAGTCAGAATTTCCCGTCCCATGGCCCTTTCCATACCCCAAAGTGATTATTTATTAACAAACTTGTTCTCGTCTTGATATAGCTGAAATATTGCTAAGTAGACGTTAAACAATATTCAATCAATCAATCAATCAATCTAGGTCTTTTCCGGAAGTTGCATCATAATATTCTTATCATTGATAAACAATTTAAGCTTAATATGTACATTTATGATAATTTTATGTGAAATAAAGTTTTTGGCCATGACCTTGAACTTTGACCTTGACCTCCTTTTGAAGGTCACATCTTCCTTAACATTTTTTGTATGAATGTCTCTTTGTATCTTCAGTGGTATTTGAGCTATAAGCAAAATACCCGAAATCAAACATCAAAAATCGGGTTTTGGTCCATTGGCCCAAAATCGTTGGTCCAATAATTTTGGAAACAATGTAACAAATGTAGACCTTAACACGATGCACATTTTTGCCATTACATGTTATCAGCAATCTACTATAGTCTATGAGTTAATCCAATGACAAGATCAAGGGTCAAAGTTCAAAGTGACCAATGACCTTTGACCTTGGCATTTTTAAATGTAACACATATCACCTAAGATGAATGGAAAAGGTTTCAGGTTTCTATCTCTTACCGTTTTCGAGAAAAACATACTTAAAAGATATGATGAAATTTTCAACGGGCATAACTCCTGAAGGGTTGACCATAGAGTTTCGGTTTAAATGTAACATGTCATGACCTAACTAACTAACATTTTGTCATTATATTGTATTAGCTATCTGCTACAGTTTCCGAGTTAATCCAATAATAAGATTTGGGGTCAAAGTTCAAAGTGACCAATGGTGGTGGTCATTTGAAAAATTTCAACACCCATGTGCACATCTTTGGGTGGGGATCTCTGAGAATTTGGTTGGACAAGATGATTTTTGAGGCGGAAAATAATAATAATGAAAAAATGCTGTGTTGTATATTTATCACCAATGATTGTAATTATGTGTTCTGAAATATTTGTTTCTATTCCTTGTGTAAGAACTATTGTCATAAACTCATTATCTTTTCGTCTATCAGTGTTAGTAGTCATTTGATTCACAGGTTAACACTTAATAAGTATATGTATTGGATTGCATCAGAAAGGAAGTTGCGTCATAATGGTTTCATTATTGATTCATTGATGAAACCAACATTCAAAGCTTAATACTGTATGTACATTTATTGATACTTTAACGTGAAATAAAGCTATAGGGCTTCGACCTTGACCTTTGACCTTGACTCAAGATTTCCTGAATATTTTGTACATTGAATGTCTATTAGTATCTTCAATGGTATTTGAGCTATAAGCAAAAAACGCAAATTTCGGACATCAAAATCGGTTTTCGGTCCATAAAACGAAAACGGTTAGTCCGATAATTTTGAACCCTATGTAGCAAATATAGATCTTAACAAGACACACATTTTTGCCATTACATTTTATCAGCTATCTATTACGGTTTATGAGTTATAACAAAAACAAGGTCTAGGGTCAAAGTTCAAAGTGACCAATGACCTTTGACCTTGGCATTTTTAAATGTAACACATATCTCCTAAGTTGAATGGAAAAGGTTTCAGGTTTCTATCTCTTACCGTTTTCGAGAAAAAAACATGCTAAAAAGGGTGACGAAACTTTCAAGGGGCATAACTCTTGAATGGTGCATCATAGAATTTCGGTCCAAAAGTAACAAAGGTCCGTCATGACCTAATAAACATTTTTGCCATAACAATTTATCAGCTATCATTTACAGTTTTCGAGATATTCCAATCACAAGATTTCAGGTCAAAGTTCAAAGTGACCAATGACCGTGGTCATTTTGGAAGATCAAAGACCTTCTTGCACATCTTGGGGTGGTTGTCTACATTGATGCCATGTTTCATTAAGTTTCGAATACCCATCTCTGAGATAATGTTTGGACAAACTTTGAAAAATCCATTGAGGAATAATAATTATAATAAGAAACAGAGTAAAAACAATAAGTCACCAAACTTCGTTTGGGTGACTTAATAACGAGTGATGATATGTTTGCATGCAAACACAAGTCACCCAAACCAGATTCCATTCCCAATTGCTGTGTTGTTTATTTATCATCAATGATTGTAATAATGTGTTCTGAAATATTTGTTTCTATTCCTTGTGTAAGAACTAGTGTCTTAAACTCATTATCTTTTCGTCTATCAGTGTTAGTAGTACTTTGATTCACAGGTTAACACTTTATAAGTATATGTACTGAATTGCATCAGAAAGGAAGTTGCGTCATAATGGTTTCATTATTGATTCATTGATGAAACCAACATTCAAAGATTGATATGTACATTTATTTATACTTTCACATGAAATAATGCTTTAGGGCTGTGACCTTGACCTTTGACCTTGACCCCATTTGAAGGTCATGACTTCCTGAACATTTTGTACATTGAATGTCTTTTAGTATCTTCAATGGTATTTGAGCTATAAGCAGAAAATGCAAAATTCGGACATCAAAATCGGTTTTCGGTCCATAAAACGAAAACGGTTGGTCCGATAATTTCGGACCCTATGTAACAAATATAGACCTTAACAAGACACACATTTTTGCCATTACATTTTATCAGCTATCTATTACGGTTGATGAGTTATTACAAAAACAAGGTCTAGGGTCAAAGTTCAAAGTGACCAATGACCTTTGACCTTGGCATTTTTAAATGTAACACATATCACCTAAGTTGAATGGAAAAGGTTTCAGGTTTCTATCTCTTACCGTTTTCGAGAAAAACATTCTAAAAGAGGTGACGAAACTTTCAAGGGGCATAATTCTTGAACGGTACGTCATAGAATTTTGGTCTAAATGTAACAAAGGTCCGTCATGACCTAATAAACATTTTTGCCATAACAATTAATCAGCTATCATTTACAGTTTTCGAGATATTCCAATCATAACATTTGAGGTCAAAGTTCAAAGTGACCAATGACCGTGGTCATTTTCGAAAATCAAAGACCTTCTTGCACATCTTGGGGTGGTTGTCTACATTGGTGGCATGTTTCATTAAGTTTGGAATACCCATCTCTGAGATAATGTTTTGACTTTGAAAAATCCATTGACGAATAATAATAATAATAAGAAACAGAGTAAAAACAATAAGTCACCAAACTTCGTTTGGGTGACTTAATAACTAGGGTTCCTATGTTTGGATACAAACATAAAAGTCTCCCAAACCTCCCGTGGAAACAGGAGATGGCTTTTTATTTGAGTTCCGCACAATCTTGACAACTAATCTGTGAATTTTCGTCCAATTCAGAGGACTTTTAATTTTCCCGCCTTTTTTCCAATTCCATGGCAACGGCGGCCATTTTGAATTTTTTTGGCCCAAAAATGTGTTCTACTTTTTGTATACATACTTCCTGTGAAGTTTCGTTCAACTTGGAGCACTTTCAATTTTCCCGCCTTTTTTCCGTTTCCATGGCAACGGCGGCCATTGAATTTTTTGGGCCCAAAAATGTGTTCTACTATTTGTATACATCCTTCCTGTGAGGTTTCGTTCAATTTGGAGCACTTTCAATTTTCCCGCCTTTTTTCCGTTTCCATGGCAACGGCGGCCATTTTGAAAATTTCAAGACCCAAGTGCACCCCGCGGCATGGGTATCTATCATCCTGTGAAGTTTCATAAAGATCGGACCAATATTCTCCGAGAAAACTGCCGGACAAGTTCAGTGGCGAAGAAGAGGGAAGAATAAAAATAATAACTAGGGCTCCTATGTTTGGATAAAAACATAAGTCTCCCAAACCTCCCATGGACACAGGAGATGGCTTTTTATTTGAGTTCCGCACAATCTTGACAACTCATCTGTGAATTTTCGTCCAATTCACAGGACTTTTAATTTTCCCGCCTTTTTTCCGTTTCCATGGCAACGGCGGCCATTTTGAAAATTTGAAGACCCAAGTGCACCCCGCGGCATGGGTATCTATCATCCTGTGAAGTTTCATAAAGATCGGACCAATATTCTCCGAGAAAACTTCCGGATAAGTTCAGTGGCGAAGAAGAGGGAAGAATAAAAATAATAATAACTAGTATTAATTGTGTTTGGATGCAAACACAAGAAGTCTCCCAAACGAACTCCCATATCAGAATTCAAAGGCTTTAGATGAGATCCACAGATTTAAAACAACCTTCCTGTCAAATTTCTTCAAAATCTGAGAACTTTGGATTTTCCCGCCTTTTAACCGTTTCCATGGCAACGGTCACCAATTTGAAGTCTTGGAGACCGGAACCCAATTCTATACAAGTATGGTAACCTTCCCATAAAATTTCATCCAATTCTGAACACTTTGTTTTTCCCGCCTTTTTTACCGTTACCATGGGAACGGTCGCCATTTTTATGTCATGGAGACCAGAACCCAATTCTACACATGTTAGGCAACCTTCCTGTAAAATCTCATCCAAATCTGAGCACTTTGATTTTCCCGCCTTTTTTACCATTTCCATGGCACCGGTTGGCATTTTGAAGTCTTGGACACTGGAACCCAATTCTACACATGTTAGACAACATTCCTATAAAATTTCATTTAATTCCGAGCACTTTTTTGAGTGTTTTCATGGTAACCGGTGCCATTTTCATAATTCCAAGACTGGAAAGCACATCTTGGGATGAGGCTCTATCATCATGTGAAGTTTGGTCAAGATTGGATCACTAGTGTCCGAGAAATTTGGTGGACAAAGTCAAGGCGGAAAACGGAATAATAATAATAATGATAATAATAATAAAAATAAAAAACACAGCAAAAACAATAAGTCTCCCTAAACTTCGTTTGGGAGACTTAACTAGTGTTCCTATGTTTGGATACAAACATAAAAGTCTCCCAAGCCTCCCATGGACACAGGAGATGGCTTTTTATTTGAGTTCAGCACAATCTTGACAACCCATCTGTGAAATTTCATCCAATTTTGAGCATTTCTAATTTTCCTGCCTTTTCTCCGTTACCATGGCAACAGCGGCCATTTTGAATTTTTTTGGCCCAAAAATGTGTTCTACTATTTGTATACATCCTTCCTGTGAAGTTTCGTTCAATTTGGTGCACTTTCAATTTTCCCGCCTTTTTTCCGTTTCCGTGGCATAGGCGGCCATTTTGAAATTTTTTGGCCCAAAAATGTCTTCTACTATTTGTATACATCCTTCCTGTGAAGTTTCATTCAATTTGGAGCACTTTTAATTTTCCCGCCTTTTTTCCGTTTCCATGGCAACGGCGGCCATTTTGAATTTTTTAGGCCCAAAAATGTCTTCTACTA
>MJUU01016093.1:58349-69820 GCA_002080025.1 Modiolus philippinarum | reverse complement strand
AAAGATTGCTCATTTTGTTCTGATTCGATATTAAACATGGCCGTAACGTGGAAATTATGTTTAGCATTGGACACTATTGGAAAAATCACATTTTCATTTTCTGCTATGAAACAGTTGAAGCAAATTTAATCAAACTTTATGGGAATGATGTATGGATGGTCTTGTACAAAGATTGCTCATTTCATTCTGATTCGACAAAAAACAGGGCCGCAAACACGGAACATGGTTTATCATTGGACCCTATTGGAAAATCACATTTTCATCTTCTGCTCTATAAAACCACAAAAGCGAATTCAACCAAACTTTACAGGAATGATTATTGATGTACAGAAGGTAATTTACAAAAATTTCTCAATTCATTTCGATCAGACAAAAAACATGGCCTCAAGTGCAGAACATAGATTAACATTGGAGCCAGTATGAGAAAACCATCCTTTTTGAACAGCATCTTCTCTTAAACAATTAAAGCAAATTTAACTAAATGTATAGAAGGTCTTTTGCAAAAATTACTCATTTCAATAGGATCAGACAAAAAACATGGGTGCTACTTGAGAACATAGCTAAACATTAGACCCCATTGGTAAAAAACATCATTTTTGGTCATGCATGGCATAGAAGCATTTTGTCAGGTCTCAGTCTCTGAGCCTCTAGTTTAAATAAAAAATTCTCCAAACAAATATTTTACCTTATTGTGTTTACCAAATATAAATAAGGCCATAATAAAAAAGAAAGAAAATCAAAGCTCAGATGGAGCTGAAAATCTACACGTGGTAAAACGTCGTAGTCATCCAAAGAACTGCTGCATACGTCTGCATGTATTAAGTAATTATTCCGTAATACTTGAAAATAATCGGATAGTGTGATTCCGTATGTATGTCGATTGTGCAATACACATATCTATTTTGAATAAAATTATTTATGTTTTCAAAGAGTGTACAAAGGGAGGTAAATCAAACATACCGATACATAATTTATGCGACTGCGCGGCAGGACGCAATGTAAAAAAACAATTAATTTGATAAACATGCATATTGTTTTCAATTTAATATCACAACACCGTATTCAACTAGAGAAAATGATGAAATATAACTTAAATACACAATGTACAAGATTTTGATAGAAACTTGCACACTATATTTTATTGGAAGCACAAAGATCATCTTTTAGAGCTGTTATTAGGCTTGAAGCCTTGATGTGAGCACATGATTTTTTTTCTTGTCATATTAAGAACTCTCCGTCTTCGGCTTATGAGTTAAAAATGAGCCCTTTCAAGTTGTTAGACCTTGAAATATATTTTTCTGCTAAACTTGATCATGTTCCTGTGCTGACAAGTATGCAGGATTCATTATCTCATCTACAGTTGTACACATATTACCAGACTACAACACATATTCCCAGACTACCTCCCCCCCCCCTTTTGTTAGGCCTTACATGAAGATACCACCATGTCCACAACTGGTTTCAGTACGATATGGTGTATTAACAGGCTCGATGATGAAGCTGGCTTAAGTAGAGAGATATGGTACAAACGACAAGCACACGCTTTCAGGACCTGCTCCGTCTCGGCCTCTGGGTCAACGTTATTCAAGTGCATAGAAGCTTGTGGGATGAAACGTAAAAGAACAATACTTGTTTAATTATTTAATGAACATCATTTCCGACGCATAGAGACAGTATTTACGATTTAGACAAGGTGGACATCGAGTCCCGCATTTTGAACCTGTGAATGAGTTGTTTCCCTTCGAAGGATCACTCGTGCGTTTGTTAACAATGGACAAGTAGAAAATTCTTCGAAGGTCAATAAATAAATCAAAAAAAGAAAGTGGTTCTGCTATGTCATTATCTTAATGGTAGGGCTCAAATGAAAGAGCTTTTTGGTGTGCACAAGAATTCTGCTAAGCCCTTGAACAAATATTGACGGTTCCGCTGTCATTGACAATTTTATTAACGATTTTGGCCTACGGCGCATCAGATTGCCGAAAACGCGAAAATAACCATCGTTCAGCAAATATTTGGATAAGGGCTTACTGATTTCATAAATTTATAACTCCTGACGTCGCTACTTGTAAAATTTCAGCACATACAATGGTGCCTATGCACTTTCTTTTTCCCTCTGCAAAATCGATGTACAGATATCCGGATTTTTCTCGTGTCTCTGCGGTCTAGGGGGTGGGGCATTTGTAAAAAAAAAATTCTGTCAATTAATGTTTTATTTAATTATTTTTTATGTTTATTATATCGAATTATTCACTAAAACTGATCTTGTGGCCTAATGAAATCGAGCATACGAAAAGGGGGTGAAAATAGACCGGAATTGCCTTAACATACCTGCGCCGCCGTGTTGAACATGTCAACTCCGGTAGTAAAGTCAAATCCGGTAGAGGAAAATCAAATTTTAGTGGCAAAGAGAAAGATCTGTTGTCATCTGGGAAACAAATATATAATAGCGGTCCACAAGATCGTGATGTCGACCGTAAAACTTCTGTAGTGATGACCTCAAGTTATGGGCAACATACCCTTGCTTAAGTAGCCTATTTGTAAGCAACCGAGCTCTATCAAGGTACTCAGTGTATCGACCACAGGCCCTTGAGTAGCGAATGAGTTGGGACATGTAAACTCCGTATGCTGGTGCTTTTGGAATGTTGCTACAAAGAAAAAGTGAAGTCATCGCGTTTGTCATATAGCCTAGTTTGTAGTGTACCTCTTTTGTCAATTTCAAGATGAAGGTCAAGGAACGAGGCTGATGTGGAAGTATCTGTAGTATCCTTAATTTCTAGCTCTTCTGGATAGATAAGATGAAGAAAATCACCAAAGCGAGGATTGTTTAGTGATAAAATACCATCTATATAACGGAAGCTTAAATTAAAGGACTGGGCCAGTTTTTATCTTTATTTTGAAGAAGCTCTTCGATGAATTCAGTTTCATATGAGTGGAGAAATAGATCGGCTAAAAGAGGTGCACAGTTTGTGCCCATTGGAATTCCGATAGGTAATACCAGGTAATACATATTGCTGAAATCAAAACATTCCAAGTCCCCCTTTTAAACAAAAAAAAATTGACAGGGGGGTCCTCTTATAATTCTTATTTATAAAATTACTGGATTTGTTAAGAATATGTTGCAGAATACTTTTTTCAACCTTTCAGTGTTCTGGTTTGGTTTCGATAGCAATTGAAAGCTCCAATTTCCATTACAACCAATTTCAGACCACAATTCAAAAAAAATGGACAGGGGTTCTCCTTATAATCCAGGTAATACGTATTGCTGAAATCAAAACATTCATAGTCCCCCTTTCAAAAAAAATGGCAGGGGTTCCCTTACACATATATTTTTGAAAATGGGATGAAACATAAGTAAAAGAATACATTTTGTCAAAGATTCAGTGTTCTGGTTTGTTTTCCATGGCAACTGAAAACTCAACCATCCATTACAACCTTTCAGACCACCTTTCAAATTAAAATTGGGAGAGGTATTCCCTTTAAAAATGACACCCAAAAAATTGTGTTGAAATACAAACTTAGAACTATTAAATGAGTACAATATGTTCTAGAAAGAGTACTTTTGGATGAAAATAAATATTTATTGGCTATTTTTTGTCATAAAATAATACCAAACATGTGATTTTAGGCTTTATTTCCTGATTTAAACGAAATGTTTAATTTATTTCTATTTTAGGCAGATTGTGACCTTGACCTTTGTCGCACAAACTCCAAAATCGATAGGATTCCTCCACTAATTATAAATCATGTCTTTGCAAAGTTTCATTTGGATATGAAGTGGTTCTCAAGATATCAAAACCAAAAGTTGACGCCAAGACACCATTCATCAATTTATAAGTTCGACTTCGTCGCAATTCGACTAAATATGTAGTCCTTGACATACTTAAACATTCTTAACCTCTTTTTCAAATCGTTTTTTTTAAACAAGGCAAAATGTACAAAATTACGAAATTTTACCAATAAAAGGCAATAACTCCTATATCTGTATTAAGATTTTCTCCAAAATTTCCAGGTGGGTAGATTTTAATATACTGAACATTTTTACAATTTTAAGTTGACCACTATCTGTTATAGTTTTTCATAAGAAATATAAAATATTAAAAATTTTGATTTTTTTTTTTTTGGAAAAAGGGCAATAACTACAAAATGGGTGATCGGATTTTCTTCAAAATTACACAACTGGTAGATGTTGTCATGCTGGTCACTTTTACCCTTTTCAGATTTTTTTATATCTGTAAAGGTTTTTAAATTATTTGCCAAAAACAGCAATTATCCCGTATGTGCTATTTTTAGTAACGGCAGTCATGTTGTTCGGTCATCGGATACAATTATGAAACACAATACCCTAATAATGACTCGGATCAAGTTTAGTTTAGATTGGATCAGTGGTTTCAGAAGAGAAAATTTTTGAAAAAGTTTACGACGGCGGACGACTGACGCCAAATGATGGCAATAGCTCACCAACAAAGCCGTCCCACTTTCCACTTACTTCAAAGCCAACCCGGCGTCTCGCTTTAACCGCATCGATAGACACTATAATTCTCCTGTGTGAATATGGTGAGTTTTGTGGGTAATGATCGAAATTTTGCTATTGACAAAAAAGAAACAGCGTAGTTTTCCCGAAGAATTTTTAAGCCATTTAGAGAAAAGAGCTTTCTATTCAAAGGTTAATTCCCTTCAAGGAAATAACTTTAATTCTCAATAGGCATCTATTCTGTAAACATTTTGACAAAAAATCAGAAAGTTCTGATAACTAATTACATTGATGATTGGTCTCGGATTTCTATTTTTTAAGGTTGGGCCAAGTCTCCAACACAAGGGTTCTGGGCTCTAACACTAGGGCCCCGGTCTCCAGCATTAGGGATCAGGGCTACAATACTAGGGTTCCGGGCTCAAACACAACATTATGGCACCGGGATGCAACACTAGAGCCAAGGGCTCAACTCACTGGGTTCCTGGGGTCAGTTCCGAGCTCTCAGAGAGCTGTGCAAGCCAATAAATTGGTGGAATTTGTGATCAAAGGTACAGTTTCCGCCTCATTACAAAAAACATTAACATGACAATAAATATAACAAAGTTTGATAAAATTTATCCAAGATCTACTTATTGACCACTTACGGCTGTAATATGACTCTGGCCATTGTAGACTTTTAACTAGCGTGAAGCTATGCATTAAATCATGCAATAGGAAAAATGAAAGGATATGGAGTGAATGTACATGTGACAAAAACGCACACGATACATAGAAAACTCCAGTTTATCAAGGACAGGGCTTTTATTCTTGTCTTCATCTTGATGTCGCCTGAGGGTCTTCAACTAGAGGTGAACAATATTCACCCCCTCAAGCGAGACCAAGAAGGCCCCTAGCGTGCACTTAAGCGGTATTCTTGACAAAAATTATATCAAGGTCACTCCCTTGCTCCCCACCCGCCATGGAGTGCCAACTTGGACGATGCTCAGGGTTATCCAGCTGAAAGCACCAGGGTTACAAGAAGAGAATGAAAATGTTGAGCAACATCGATCGCAGCTAAAATATGTCATTGAAGCAACACATGTCGGGAGCGGTCAATGAGAAAAAAAGTAAAATCGGGCAATGTATGCCTACAAATATTTGTCATTAGGTAGCCCGAGGAAAGACAAAAATAAGGACAAAAACAACATCGATAGACAACACGGGGCACATCGAATTAGATGTAGGCAAACCTTGCAGTGTAACTTTGGTTGAAAGGGCAAAAATAGTCGTGTGTACAGATTATAACATTTTAGTAAAAATAATGAAAATATTGAACAGCCAAATTGAAAAAAATGAATTAGTAAACGTATGGGAAATTCAAAATGTCCATTTTCCTAGACTTTATTGGCATGAGTGTGTTCGAAAATTTTATGTATGTATACTGAACTTTCAAAAATGTCAAATTAAAAAGAATACGATGTGTAAATGAACTGCCCATATTGCTTGCATTGGTCATTTCTGATTCAAGCACACATGATTAAGGATGATTTCCGTGGCTCTCTTTACCAATTTTGGCCAATCCCGTTTTATTTCCGACTAAAAATCGTTATTTTCCGTGACTAAAAACATCCCCGTTTTCAAGTATCCAAATGTGTATTTTCATTCCGAATGTCTGGTTATCGACCCTATTTTTCATAGTTACAAATAAGAAATCCCGAAATCCTGAAAATCGTGTGGGTCTCGCATTTTCCTCTAATATTAAAAAAATGTATTACTTGGTACCCTGAAATTTTTATTTTACATTGTACTAAATTGGAGTTTTTCGATCAGGCTTATAAAACTTTTGGTGCTTTATAAAGGAGATCACCTCTTTCCCGCAATTTTTTTTTTCAACTTACCTATTGCCCGGGGGAGGGGGTGGGTGTTCTCAACAAAAACTCAAAAAAACCTTGTTTTTTCCCGGTTCAAGGTGATTTTACAGTGCTTCACGCTCACTTAAATAGAAAGGCCTTTCTATTTCACTAATTTAAAAATGTCGTTCTGTTGAATTCTTTGAAACACATAATCATGTATATGATGTCCCAATAACGTCCAGTTCATGGAGGAATCTGCTGGTTGATGAGAAGCTGTCATACAAACACATAATTTAATCAAATGCGTTTTTTTTTTCGCCACGTTTACTTTAATTTGAAATGAACGTGGCGAAAATAAAACGCACATTGAAACAAATATTGCACGAAAATACAAAGACAAATGTTCAATATAAACGAGAGAATGGTACACAATGAATACTTAGGGGATGACCATTTGATTTTCAGGGGGAGACTTAGACGATTTTGCCTTGAAAAATTATTTATTTTCATGAAATCTCGAGAAAATTATTTTCACCAAATGTCACATCCAATTATCGATCTACACTTGCAACAAAAATTTATTCTTCAAATCAAAATTAAATTAATATTTATTTCAAATTATAAAACAAGAAGTTTTAGGAATTGAAAAAGGTAGCTATAATGCCATGAAAGATTTATGAACTTAATGAACAGAGAACATTGAAAAAAGAATTTAAAATATATTAAATTGATACAACGGCAGTAGAACACCGAAGGAACAAGGGAAGCGATGACTACAAAAATCGAAATCCAAAGACATGGCAAAAACGGTAACAGATAAAATCAAAGACAAAACAAGGACGTGAGACAGCTAAAATGCACGGAAATAAAAAGGTAACATTAAGAACTAAGGCACTCATAGTGTGAATTCCCATGAAAACCGGGAGTGACATCAGGTGCTCCGGAAGGGTAAGCATGTCCTGCTCCGGTCGCGACACCCGTTACAATATCAGTGAGGCATATAGTGAAAGGTCTGTTTGGTAACGGATTGGTTGGTTGATGTCATTTTCTAACCCTTAGACAAAATCCAATGAAATCCATGATACATGTTACTTCTCTAACCCTCAAACAGTACCATGGTGAAATTTTGAAAAGCTTTTTGTAAACCTCTATAGTATTGAAACAATCCCAAGGACAAATCGATAGCCTAAACATCACTGACGAAGACACAACTAAAATTTTACAGCATGATATACAAGACAACACGAAAACCTAAAGTACTGACAGTGTGAACTCCCATAAAAACCGGGAGTGACGTCAGGTGCTCCGGATGGGTAAGCATGTCCTGCTCCGCTAGCGGCACCCGTCACACTATCAGTGAGTCAAACCAGGGTTGAGTCAAATCCGGTTATGTCAAATCCGTGAAGAAGTGAAATCTAGGTGAAAATGTCCGTTTTCATTATGGAATATAAAAAATGCAGAACAATG
The DNA here is from genome assembly GCA_002080025.1 of Modiolus philippinarum. Lineage (NCBI taxonomy): Eukaryota > Metazoa > Mollusca > Bivalvia > Mytilida > Modiolidae > Modiolus > Modiolus philippinarum. The sequence goes on along the minus strand of MJUU01016093.1, from coordinate 62,050 downwards.
GATAAGGAATATGAAAACAAAAAAAAAATAAAAATTTATAAATGAAATAAAAGGGTAAACACTAAACACCTACAATGGCTGAAAATTAAAATTACATGCCACAATATGCTAGGAAACTACGCAGAAAAAAAACACAAATAAGACTAAAGACAAACGAAAACAACGATAGGAACTCGGGACAGTCGTACTTGGTACCGGCACTAGTAAAAGCCAGCGGTAGGGTTAAACCGGTTTATGGGTACCCAAACTTCCCCATTATCTGTCCCGTTTCCCTATAGTTCAGTAAACATATGAATAAAACCTAATACAGGTAGACTACTAACTCCATGACCACAATCTTGAAAGGAGAGAATATGGCAATACGTAATTTAGAAAGATGGGTCAAGGGGTGCTCGCCGCTAATCTGCCGGCTAGCTAGAGGAGCCTAGTCTGCTGGTAAAGTACGGAAGAAAAATCAAACTAAAAACTTCCCGCAGGATATCCTCAAGAATCATCATGTATTTCATAAGCCATCGGCAATATCAGTGAGAGGCCAGTATGTATGTAAAATTTTCAGGTCACTTGATCTCAAAGCCAATTTTACGGATGCAAGCATAGTATCTAGTCAATATCCCTATAACGTAAAGAATGTAAGTTACGTCCCAGCTTTTCTGGATTTCTAATCAATTCTGGCATTTTTAACAACATTACCGTAAAAACGGGGATTAGAAATTCCCTTAGTAATAAGCTGTTTGCGAGTAACGCCATATTTAGATATTAAATATTCATATCTGTTATAAAACTTCTTAAAGGTATTCAACAACTTGTGAAATCTATTACCCTGTTGTAAAAGTTTGGAATTTCCTGGTGGCAGAAATCTCCCTCCATGAATTCACAGTAACTTCGGTATTTATATCTCCTCAAAGGTACTATACGTCCCCGCAAAACTTTTAAACTTTTATCATACCAGAAGTTTGCGGTAAACCCAACAAAAACACATTCGATGACTGCCAAACAACGGCAGTAGAATACCGAAGGAACAAAGCACAAATCCAGAGACAAGGCAAAAGCAAGAACACCAGAAGACGGAAGACCTAAGACACCACATGCCCACAAAACACACGAACACTACATATACAACACAAAAAAACTAAAGCACTAACAGTGTGACCTCTCAAAAACAGAGTAACAGCAGGTGTTCCGGAAGGGTAAGCATGTTCTGCTCTGTATACAGCACCCGTCACACTGTCATTTGGTCATTCCAGGTTAAAGTCAAAACCGGTAATGTCAAATCCGGGAATACGTGAATCTAGCTGAAAATGTCAGTTTTCATTTGTAACACTGACATTTCATATCTATCTATGATGTTGTGGTGACGGCCATAGAATTTTTTAAGGGACGAAAGTAACAACGGCTGAACATATCCCTGCAGTTTTTGTGACAGTGCTTTTGCTCTTTCCACAAAGTCACTGTATGTACTGCACGCTCTACAGTAACGAAATAATTGTGAAATATACACTCCATATGCTGGGGAGGTAGGTATATTACTGCAGAGAAAGGGAAAGTTCACAATTGGAAAGTCAAAATCATTACGTTTGTCATATAATCTAGATTTCAGACGTCCATGTTTGTCAATGTATAACAAAAGAAGGTATGAAGCAGAACTGGGTGTATCGGTTGTCTCTTTAATTTCAAATTTACTGATGTAGATGCGATGTAGATATTCTTAAAATTTTGGGTTATTAAGAGAAACTACATCGTTATATATCTGAAGCTGAGATTAAGTCTGGGCTAGTTGTTTTTGTTTTTGTTGTATCAGCCCTTGTAAAAACTTTGCTTCATACGAAAAAGGGAAAAGGTCAGCTAAAAGTGGAGCACAGAAATCCCATTTGTCTGTTGAAAACGCGGCCAAAGGTGCAGTTATAGGAAGCGAAACTTCGATATATATTTGAAACTGCAACTTCGTTCCCAAGACCATGAGTTGGAAAAAGCCCTGCGTCGAGAGTTATCAATCTTGGAAATAAACGCAACTGGACACATCAATCTTTTAGCCAAGAATTTTAAAATGTGTACAAAAAATAAGGCATATGTAAATGTTACTTGATGGCTATTCAAATGTGTTAAGGGAAAAGCTGAAATTTATAAAACAGAATAAAAAGAATTCACGAATACAAAACTCAAGTCATCAATTTATTCGGAATAACAAGGCTCAATGAAATGAAATGAATACAATCCATTTAAAGATATGCAAACACAAGTTATAATATCTTATCTTGAAGCAGACCGTTGATAGTGTTCACTCCTTTGTAAAATTGTACCAAGTATGGACTCCTGAGAGTGGCGATAAAGAAAAATGTAAGAAATAAAATTAAACAAATCAATAAATTTAAGCAAACTTCATTAGCAAAACATTGGAACAACAGAAATCAAAAGTTTAAAAGCTTATAGACATCAAGTTAAGTATCATAGCAATTAATTCTTGTCTTGGACTAGTATTTGTCACATTATTAACAAACCCTTAAACGCTGGTGAAATCTTTAAAAAGTGTTCCAAGCTTCTTTTCACGTATCGACTTCTAAACACAAATACTTCATTTTTTTAATACGTTTTACATTCTATATTTTTGGATGAACTGTGTCGTATAATGTTGTCTTCATTGAGGGACAAACGCAATTGTTGAAACTCAACTGTTCAACCATAGCTTTCATCGCAATAGCAATAATTATTTGATATTAATTTTTAACATATTCTATGTGGAAATTAACCATTGTCGAAATGCTTTTTGTGACAAGTAAAACTTATATCTGACTTAATTGTTCAATGCAATTCGAAAAGTTTTATTGAATGCAGTCTGGTTTGTTTTTACCCCTTTTAACGTCCTGATTTTTCGCATAAACGCGCCGTGGCGAGTTGTTCCACAGATGATACAGTCTTCAAAAAATGATGAGAATGGAGTTTCATAAAAAGGGGAGTTGCATCAATTTTTTTTCCAGTTTTTATTGAGTGTGCCTAAAATATGCACATTTTTTCTAATTTTAGCAGAAAATTGGGGGGGGGNGGGGGGGGGGGGGGGGGGGGGGGGGGGGCGGCTCCACACCAGAACATCCCTCTAGATTCCGGTCTAAGAGCGATCCTTTAATATTATCTGAATATGTACATTATACGGTCCGAGTGGTTGGCGGGCCGACCTGTCTGGCTTTCCTCTAAACGAAAACCAAGAAAAAAAATTGACAGCCACTATTAGTTTTAAGAAAAACCAGAGGCTCCCAGGAGCCTGTATCGCTCACCTGGTTTTCAGTTGCCACAATCAAGGTAACAATGTGAGTTATACAGTTGATCTTCAGTTTCTCAAACTTTCGTACGTCCAACACCTCCAATATCTTGAACTGTTTTTAAAGTCTGATCATGTTTTATTATATTTCTTTGTTGGGATTTTTCGATAAAAAACGTTCTTGCTAATGACCACTTTCGACACGATTTGAAGTCGAAATGTCATTTTGAAAATGGCAGTCAACAAACAATTTTCAACATCCGTTTTGAAGTCGCAACATCAATATTTATTTGGAAATCAAATTTCTTTGAAATCGGACAATGTTGAACTTTCCCGTCCTTTTGGTAGCCATTTAAAATATGGCAGTCAGCGAACAATTTTTAACATCAGTTTTGAAGTTGCGACATCAAGACCTATTTGGAAACCAAATGTCATTGAAATCGGACAATGT